>PVIW01007080.1:0-77384 GCA_004026585.1 Noctilio leporinus | reverse complement strand
TGAACAAAACTAACAACAACCAACACAGAACCAAGTATATGAATACAAGGAATAGGCCTTCAGTGGTCAGGGGAACGGGGTAGGGGGGAGGGAGAGGTAGAGGCAAAGATGGAGAGCAGCTTAGACAAGAACCTAGTATAAAGGAACCATGGACATGGACAACAGGTGGGATTGACTTTGGGGGGAATGGGTGGGTGGGGGGGGTGGACAGAGGGGAGCAAAAAGGGGATGGATGTAATACAACAACAATAAAAATTTAAAAAAAAAAAAAAAAAAAAAAAGACTGTGTTGAGTATTAAACAGAGTTAATCGCACAGAGGATAAGGTGCCGGCCTGTGAACCCAAAGGTCGCTGGTTTGACCTTTGTCAAGTACTACTCTGGTTGGATTCCCCAGCCAGGGTATATAACAAGGTTGCAAGCTAAGTTTCCAGCCAGGTCTGTGGCTGGAGGCAGGTGAAAGGCAACCATACAATGATGTCTCTCTCCCTTACCCTCTCTCTGAAAATAATAAATAAAATCTAAAAAAAAAAAAACCCCAAACCTTTAAACAGAGTTAATTAATTACAAAGCATTTTAATTAAGTAAAGTGAGCAACAAAGGCTTGCTAAGGCATCTTTTTTGCAATTTGTAAGACAGAAAATGATATCTTTTTGCAGATCTTTGTATAGTCATGTGTCACTTAATGATGGGGATATTTCTGAGAAAACGCATGATCAGGTGATTTCATCGTTGGGAGAACTGCACAGAGGCACTTACACAGACCTGGGTGTACAGCCCACTACACACCTAGACTGCAGTACAGCCACTGCTCCTGGGCTGCCAGCCTGTAGAGCCTTTAACTGTGCAAAGCAACACGAGATCAAATCAGGCACAAGAGAAAATGATGCAACAAGAGGCATGGTAATTGCAAGACGTATGAAGCCAGCATAACAAGGCATGCACACTATTTTATAGAAAACTCTTATTATAAGTTGAGAGAGTGTACTGTAAACTAACAGTAAAAAGTATAGTGTATAAATCAGTAATAGTTATCATTATTAAGCATTAAGCACTGACCATAATTTATATGACCGGTAGTAGAGTGGGTTTGTTTACACCAGCATCATCACCAACACTTAAGTGATGTGTTGTGCCCTGACACTATGTTGGTTACAATGTCACTAGGCAACAGGAATTTGTCAGCTTTTGGGACCACCATCATATACGTGGTCTGATGATGACTGAAACAGTTACACATATCGTGCATGACAGTACTGGAAAAACTTGTATTTCTTGGTTTGCTTTTTTTTTAAAATTTATGTTATTTCCTTAAAGGGGTTTTTACTTATTTTTAGAGAGGAAGGGAGAGAGGCAGAGAGGGAGAGAGACATCAATGTGTGGCTGCCTTTTACCGGCCTCCAGCTACGGACCTGCCTGGAGACCTGGCTTGTAACCTGGTTATGTGCTCTGTCTGGGAATCGAATCAGCGACCTTTGGGTTTGCAGGCCAGCACCTTATTCACTGTGCTACCAACCAGAGCTAATGTATTTCTTATAAGAACATCTTCACTCTCTGGTGTGTTAGGAAATAGCCCCTAGAGATCTTTAAACACAGATGCATTTCAATATGTCAAGACAAAGGCCAAGTTGCTAAGCATAAAAAAAGCAATTTCCCTATGTAAAAATACTTACATTTGGAAAAGAAAGTAAATATTTAAAAGTAAATCTCACAGGATTTCCTTTTCTAAAGCCAAACAGGAGTAACAGGTACCAGATTTACTCTCTGCTTTTACCAATTGGAAAACTGTACAGAACAAATGAAACAACGTCTATGAAGGGTACTGGGTAACAGGACAGGCACCAAAGGGTGAGAGAGAAGGGAAATCAGGTAAGCACTATAATCACCAGGCTCTATGCCTACAGTACCTGGAGAGGACCCAAGAGCAAGGCCACTGGGCTGAATTGAGGAGACAAATCAGAGTTCAGATCCTGAGGCTGCAGGAAGCTACAGAGCAGGCATCCAGAGGGGAGTGTGATTTTCAGAACTAAAGCACCAGAAATCATTCTGGGGTCCCTCTAAGTGTTTACTGAACCCCTAGACATCTATGAGCAAGAAAATCCATGAGGCTCTCCAGATCTGTGAGCTAAAGGGTTCCTGGAGCTCACACAGACAGCCAAAGCAGAGAATACTTGTTATCCATTTAAGGTGTTCAACTGAGACCCAAGCTGGGGCCCACTTGAGAATTAAAACTAAACTACACCGAGACCCCTCCCTAACAAAGCTTAAAAACAAACCACAATGGGATGACAACAAATTACAACTAACTGAAATGCCTACCAGAACCCCAAAACCTCGAATCACAATGTCAACATTCCAACAAAAATTACCTGGCATGCCAAGAGCATAAAATATGTCCTATAATCAGAAGAAATACAATAGACTCAGAAATAATTATTATAAACTTAATTAACAAGAAAATTAAAACAGATACTATAAATTGCTCAAGGATTTTAACAATGTAGTTAAAAGTATGAAAAAAAATGAAAGGGAGCCTCAGAGGAAAATAATTCACTACCAGAAATGAGAATTTCACTGACTGGAGTTAAAAGCAACTTAGATACTGCAGAAAACTGATTGAACTACAATCAGAAAAAATTTTAAACCTGAAAAAACAAAAAAGCGTATCAGTGGCCTGTGGAATAGTATGATGCAGGCTAACATGCAAATAAATTGACTCTCAGAAAAGGGTCGGGGAGGAAGGGATTAGTTGAGACAACAATGGCAAACTATTTTCCAAATGATCCAACCACAAACCTGAAAACAGACAGAAAGCAAGGAGAAACAGACACAACCACCATTAGAGGCCTGTCCATTCCTTTCTAGTAAGTGATAGAATAGCAGAGACATCAAATAGCCCAAACTGATACCCACAAAACATACCACCCAACAAGATTAGAAACGTATTATCTGAAGTGCACATGCAACAGTCAGCAGGACAGACCACGTGCTGGTCATTAAGCAAGTCTCCATAAATTTTTAAAAACTGAAATCCCAACTCAAGACTATGGGGACCAACTATTCATACAGTTATTTTAAAATAAAGATAGCTTCTGCTATTATGAAGGAAAAGCAGGAAATCCCATTCCTGCTACTCCCCTCTTTCATTCGCCAAAGTTACCTGCTTGAAAGTCGAATGGTCAATTTCTGGGCCAGGGCTCTACACAGGGATGTTTTTCCAGTTCCTGGAGGGCCTGTAACAAAATTTAAGCAAATATGTATTTAAGTCAGGACTGTACCAAACTTCTAAAAACAATAGAATACAAAATAAGCAGAGTTTAGTACTATGATAACTCACAATGAAGTCTGCAAGCAGAATAAGTGCCATAAAATATTACCAATACACTTTAAAAGTCCTTCCCTTTCTTTCTAATTTAGCTTG
Source organism: Noctilio leporinus (assembly GCA_004026585.1). NCBI lineage: Eukaryota > Metazoa > Chordata > Mammalia > Chiroptera > Noctilionidae > Noctilio > Noctilio leporinus. The sequence continues at coordinate 73,965 of PVIW01007080.1, read as the reverse complement.
TGGTCTTAGCTTCCATCCTCCCTGGAGCAAACTCTGCTTCTGGGTCCAGGGGCCTGCTCAGCAGTCTAGGTGAGCGCTGCACTTCCTGGTCTAACATGTACTCTATGTGGTGCCTTTCAAAGGTCAAACACACTCTTGCAGCTTCTTGTTCTGTATGTCACCCAGTATGCCTTGCAGAAGAACAAATGCATGTAATAGAAAATGCTGACATGTTGAACTCTGATTTTCTGCAAACATATTCAATAACAAAAGAGGAAGTATATAACGAGTTCTAAATGAAAAATAATTGAAATACCTATTGATTGCCTACTCTGATCCTGGTATCAGGACCATGTGCTAAGGTTTCTGCTATTTAAAAAACACAACTTTTCTTAAAGTGTTTACAATCTTAACTGGCATAAGGAGGTTAGTTACGCTGAATTCCTACATCACTATAATTTGGGTATCCTAGATTTCTTTCCATCCCATGTTAAGAAAATACCTATTATTTTCCTCTGAGAAGAACAAGACAGGATTTCTGTAAAATATGGTTTTGCAGTGTACTACTCACAAAGCAAAGAATGTTACAAAGAAATACAAGGTCATTTCTTTTCCAGGAGTTTATAATCAATTGGGGAAATAAGAGTTATTTGAAAAGTTTAATAATAATATTAAAACATCACACGGCAGTAACTGGGTAGCTGTGAAGTGAAGGATCCAGTGACAAATGCCCAGAGTCATGTGAGCTGTATCGGCTTCACAGAGAAGGAACATTTTAGGACAACTCTGGCTCCACCAGAACAAAACTGCAAAGGTACAAGTAAAGCCTGACATCACACACCTATGTTGTCAAATGCAACCCCACATGCTTTACCATGAAGTAGCACCACTCTGTTCCAGGTGATGAGATTGCTGTCGACATTCCTGTCTGAAAACAGTAACGCTGTCATCACATAATCGAGGAGCTAAGTGAAGAAATAAAAAACACAGATAAAGAAGCCAACTGGCAAAGGTTACCACCATCTGTGCTCCTACACGAGCAGCTGGGACAGGAGCAAGGCAGTCAGTGACTACCACCACCAAATGCTTCCTGGATACGTAATATACTTTCATTTTAGAGGTTAATTCAAAACATAAGAGGGTAAGTGCTGGCTATTACTATCACAAGCACTAGGATAAACACAGACACTTTTATTTAGAATGCCGAGATCACACAAAATAACTAAGGGATTCGCCCTGAATGGTTTGGTTATGTGGGTTGAGCATTGTCCTGAGAACCAAAAGGACATTGGTTTGATTGGTCAGGGTGAGGTTCCCAATTAGGACATGCTAAGGCCACTGACTGATGTTTCTCTCCCTCTCTTTCTCCTTCCCTTCCCCTCTCTCTAAAAATAAATAAAATCTTTAAAAAAAGAACTAAGGGACTTATCAAGTAGGTGCAGTAGGCAAGCACATGGCACACTTACTAAAAGATAACAAAACCTAGGACTTCCTTGTTTTGCTGTGGCCTCCCAGAGCAGCCTGAAGGGACGGGGTGCAGACTTTTGGTGTCCCCCACACCATGCAGAAGAACCCTTCCTTCTGAAGGGGGTTCAGATGCGCTGGTACTTGCTCAATCCTATTCATCTGCTATTCACCCTGTGGCACAGCCCCCTCAGCCCCCATAGGTTCTTAAGAGTGAAACTCCATAGAGGCTGCCTTCACATTCGAAACCCTCCCTCTCCCTCCTCAGGGGATGGATGGCCCAGAGTTCAACTCTACTCGGGAGCAATCCCAGAGGACAGACATCCAGGATAAGAACTGCTGGTGGACAGTGGCTCCCAAAAGCCCACTTGAGTCAAAGAGCTCTGAGGTGCCAGGGAGCAACACAATAATGATTCTACTTCAACTAACAGGGCCTGTTTGGGAAAAAGTGCAGCTTACGTGAGATTTGACTTCCACTTCATACACTAGGCTGTCCCACAGTCCATGGAATTCAGCTGTGACAGAATAAAACAAAAACTTAACCCCAGAAAAGCAAGCATACCTACTGGCTAGATCCACCCTGGGCCACCAATGTTCTCCCCTATTCCACATGTGGCAGGCTAAAAGTCTGATTATAGGGAAATTACATTTAAAAAATTTTACTTGATATTAAATACATAAAATAAATGCTAGTTACTAGGACTTCTGACAGATAATAACTGGGTAAGAGTTACTTTTTTGTCATGTTCTTATGCACCATTGTCTTTTGTGGACCCACACTTTACACAGCACAGACCCTAAATCCACCATTCCTCCTATAAGCCAAGACTTGGGCAAGGCAGACTGGCAGATCTAGTCTAGCCTTTAGGACATCATACATAAAACCTGATGACAGAGTTAACCCCAGGACTCTGCTGCCTGAGAGAACTGGCAAGTTCACAAATAAGCATCAAGACAACAGTAGGAAGGAGTGGCTCAGCAGAACTGACCAACTGGGTAAGAAAGAAGAGTATGGTCACATTCTCAACAAACACCATCTATGAAAAACCAGTCCAAAGAAACCACCTACTTTACTCTTTTATAATATACTTACCATTTTATGAGAGAAAATGCCCTGAAGTCCTACAAAATAAGCAAAATCTCTTTGGTTAACTGACTTGGCAAGTCTGAGGTATGTGCCATCCTCTGACCTCTGCACTTAGCATGCTCCACCTGTTGTTACTATCACACATACCTGCAGGCAGAACCCAGTGATTTGCTGCAATTATATTTTCTGTCTCTTCTTCCAAATTTTCACTGGTGGGGCCATCTTCACTCAGGTGGAAGATGTGAAATGCAATACTGCTCACACTCAAATCGATGGGCTGTGATGAGGAGGAAAATCAAATAAATCTACACAAATGGAAAAACCACTCTAATTCTGAAGTCCATTTTTAAAAATCCTCACCCAAGAACATGCTCATTGATTTCAGAGAGAGGAGAAGGGAGAGAACATCATCAGGTTACTTCTCGTCCATGCCCCCACCAGGAACAGAACCCGTAACCTAAGCACATGACCTGACTGGAATAGAACCAAAACCTTTCAGTTGACAGTACAAGGTACCGATCAACTGAGCCACACTGGCCAGGGCTCTAGGGTCCATTTTTAATGTTAAAATCCAAAAATAAAGACAGAAGGTGCGGTATTTTTAAAACTAATTCTGAGATTAGTCTATCTTATTTAAGATTTAGAACTGGATCTTTTAAAACTGTTTAATTCTCCCACCCCTTTTAGGGTCTAATGTCTACCTGAAAAAACAACTTTGTTTTCACAATTACAAAAGTCAAACATGTTTGTTGAAAAATTGCAAATACAGAATGAAGAATGTCAAAGTTCCCTACATCCAACTTCATAAATGTTAGTCTATAAAGCATCCACACATATTTGACCCAAAAGTGATTCAATCACAGTTTTCTAGCCATGCCAGTTTTCTACCCACTTACTAGAGCTTGGAGACATTTGGTAGATAAAAATCTTTTTTTATGGTGAAGTCATATTTGATGTGAATGTGTCAGATGTTTACCAATTTCTTATTACGGATAGTTAAAATACTTCAAATTGTTAGCTACTATTAACTAACATTTGTCCATATAGCTCTATGAAATTACATAATTATCTGTTAAGATAAATTCCTTGAGGTGAATCTGCAAAGCTGTTTAGTGGGTAGCACCCATGTCCTCCAGTTAGGCTGCACTACCTGTCCCTCCACAAGAGGTGGGAAACTCTCCAGTTCCCCTCAGGCTGGCCAAAATAGAGTACAAAGGCATCTGATATCAGTAGGGTGACACTCCAACAATGCCACAAATATTAGTTCTAATGTAAGAATGGGGAGGTCCACTACATAAAGATTATTTTAGTGCCATATTAATTCTTCCAAGTTGACTCTTTATGAGGACAGAAATTGTCCAGGTATGAGTGATGCATCTGCCCTGGGCAGACACTCTGGGTTGCTTTCACAGCAGTAGCACTGCCACACACATCCATACCCTCACACAAAGCTCTTCGTAGCTCCAGTACAAGAGACAGCGGGCAAGGCAGTCCGAAAGGTGGACTAGAAGAGCTTCAATAAGACAAGCCTATTTCCTCAGGTCCCTTGTTCCCACCCACACATCCGAAGGTCCTAACATATGCTGAGCACTCCATACATTGTTTACTGAAAGAATAAGAGAAGGCTCACAGGCCATGGGCGCAGCCCACTATTCTATGGGGCTGAATTCTAATTCCCGGTTTCCAACCTCTCCGAGACTGTAATAACAGCACGCTGACACTAGGGCCATGTCTACTCCCAGCATCTGGCTCCTGCCACAGAGCCAGTACTGTCTGCTCATCCAACAGACAGGTAGGCAAAGCAAACTAGTTTCTGACACACACTATCAAAGCCCCAAGCGGAGTTCTGGGCACCTACTTTCTATTCAGCTAAAGGTTAACGGTTTCTTCACACTGGAAGTTGGTAACTTACCTGTGGGTCTTTAACCTTTAATTCTGTGTCAACAATAGACACAGACTGCACATTTTTGGTCAGAAAAGGTTCATCAAACTCAGTCCACGTGTAATCACCAAACACAATATTATGTCTGTTAAGTAACTTCCTAACACTCAGCTTTATATCTTCTTTCTTTGCTGTGCTGGACAAACAAATAAAATACACAGGTCAGTTCTAGGTTAAGCAAGATTTTAACAATACTAAAAAGAATAAAATAAGGGCATACATAAGAAAGTGCAGTACTTAAGAGTAGAGGAGAGCCCTGGCTGGTGGCTCAGTGAATAAGGCGCCAACCTGCCAACCCAAAGGTCACTGGTTTGATTCCCAGCCAGGGCACATAACCAGGTTGCAAGCCAGATCTCCAGCCAGGTCCGTAGCTGGAGGCAGGTGAAAAGCAACCATACATTGATGTTTCTCTCCCTCTATCCCTTTCCCTCTCTAAAAAAAAAAAAAAAATTGAGGAGGATCAAAGTTGGAGTCACTCATCACTGTCTGCTAACTGAGCCAGCCAGCAGCAGCCCAAGACTTGGTGCCTCGGCGCATCACCAACTAAAGGAGGCAGTAACCAGACTTCTTGATATACTAGGCTACTATGAAGATTACTCAATACATTCAAAGTTTTTTGGATGATACCTGTCCAAAAACATAAGCGCTCAATAAATGTTGGCTATTCCTATTACTAGAGAAGGAAGAAAGCCCACAGCTGTAGATTCAGGTCAGGAGTCTGCATGTTAACAAACGTCCACGTTCTGACATTCCGTCTGAGAATAACGAACACTTCTCCCTTGGCACTCAAGGTTCCAGTCAGCCTCAAGGGACCCCTTGTCACCTGACGGTCACGCTGACCGGTTCTGGGATCACACTGAGACTTGCGAGTCTGGCCCGTCCCAACTTCCAGCTTTCCTGGGCTGTGCCCGGCGTGGGTCCCGTTCAGGGTCGGGCAGAGGGGGCTGGATCGAGGCCGGCGGCAGTGGGCTCCGGCCGGGGTCTGGACCGAGTGTTACTGGCAGGGCCATGCAGGAGCCGAATCCGCTCAGGCCTATTCCAGCCCTGCCCGGTGGGGCCGACTCACCTGCAGCTCCGCTGGTGCACCTCCACATGGACTGTGGGCGTCTCCGCCACGCAGGGCAGCGCCTGCTTCAGGTCGCCCACCGCCTGGTCCATGGCGCCGCTGCCCCCGCCCCGAGCACCGGGTAGCGGGCGCGAGCGTGGCCGCCGCCTGACTCCCGGCGCCGCCACCACATCCACTACCACTTCAGCCACAGCCGCCACCAGGCCTATCGGCCCCACCCGCGCTTCGAATCTGCCGCTCACCGAGCTCCGTCCCCTGACCCGGAAGTGCTCCTGCCGGCGAGTGGGCGAGCCACTTCCGGGCGCGAGGTCCGCTTCCGGCGCGGCTGCTGGACCTCCGCTGGCTGAGGCAGGCGGTCTGCCAGCCGGGGCAGCTGGGGTGGCGGCCGCGCTCTGGCCGCGTTCGGTGCTGCCCACGGCCCCATTCTCTGACCCGGAACCGCCATGGGCAAGAAGCACAAGAAGCACAAGGCCGAGTGGCGCTCGTCATACGAGGGTGAGGCAATGGGTGCGCTTTGTGACGCCTGGCTGGGTGGGCATTCGCGCGGGCGGGGGCGGGGGCTGGAGGGCGAGAGAGGCTCCCTGGGACGCGCTAAGGACCCCGGGCTCGCGGGCTTTCGCGGTGGGCGGGGTCCTGGGCTCGCGGGGCGGGGGCTCAAGCTCTCGGTGTGGTCCATCTCTGAAGTCCTGGAGAGAAGCCAGGCATCTGAGTGGACTTGAGTCCGAATCTCTGGGAGAACCTCTGACCGCTCTTTCCTCTCGCCTTTGCCTGCCGCGTCCTGGTCCTGCAGCAGCAGTTCGTTCCGGGTCAGCGGACAGCAAAAGGGGTGAACAGGGCCGGAGGCTTGGGGATGCGGGGTCGGGATGCGGAGTCCCAGGCCCTGGCCTTGCTGGTGCCCCAGGTCTTGTTGCTTTCCCCTGTCTCTGGCTCCCTGGGGGTAATGCAGTGGGAGGGGGGAGGAGATGGAGAGGAAAGGGGAAATAACACCAGCCACTCTCAGCTTTGCCTTTCGTGAATGGTTTTAGCATTTTGCTCCGTCTTTGTAGGGCCAGTCCTCCTCTAGGGCCTTCACAGTAACACCCACAGGTTGGGCCGGCCCTGCCACCCACCTGGGTGATGTTTTCTGTAAGAATGTACCTTTAGGGCCACCGTCTCTGTCTCTGCAGACTATGCTGACAAGCCCCTGGAGAAGCCCCTGAAGCTGGTTCTCAAGGTTGGAGGAAGTGAAGTGACTGAGCTCTCTGGATCTGGCCACGATTCCAGTTACTATGATGATAGGTCAGACCATGAGCGAGAGAGACATAAAGAAAAGAAGAAGAAGAAGAAGAAAAAGTCAGAGAAGGAGAAATACCTGGACGATGAAGAAAGAAGGAAGCGAAAGGTAAGAGAGGATGGTGGTGGCGGAGTGTGCTGGCCGTAAAACCCCTGGGGGATGGGGCAGCAGACAGGAGTGCTTGCAGGGCTTAGGAAAAGGGCTGTTTTGTTTGTAATGAAACAACCCACAAAAGTCTCTGCACTGGTGGGAATCTAGACTGAGAAGTTTCTCCTGAAGAGGATATTGCTCTCTTAGCTTTGTGTTTTCCCTTAGAAACAGGTTTGTTTAAAACTGTTTGCATGGCTCTCACTGCCTTGACTTTGGCTCATAGGAAGAGAAGAAGCGGAAACGGGAAAAAGAGCACTGTGACACAGAGGGAGAGGCCGATGACTTTGATCCTGGGAAGAAGGTAGAGGTGGAGCCACCCCCCGATCGGCCAATCCGAGCGTGCCGGACACAGCCAGGCAAGTGCTGGCATTTTCAAAGACTTTCTTGGACTATTGGAGCTTGTTACTGTGAAGCAGAGGTTGGTATCTTACCTTTCAGCTTTTCAGGAGAGGCACAAAAGGAAGGGACAGTGTTTTCCTCTTCCTAGGCCTCACATGAAATATAACTGGATCTGAGGTTCTTGCCATCACCTTCAAACGTCTAGAGTAGGGATTGGCCAACTGTTTTCTCCTGGCTTTTTTTTTTTTTTTTTTTTCTTTCTTTTCTTTTTTTTAAGTTCATGGGCTAAGAAGCTCATGATAGATGGTTGGAGACTAGTGTTTCAGGGACTTCAGAAACACTTGGAGCTGTGCTGACTCCACCAAAGGAGAGCGTCTAGAACACTTGGATCTGTGTGTGGTCACTTCCCTCAAAGGCTTCCAAATGGTCAGGAGGTTTGCTCTTCAGATGATTCTTTTTCTGCTGGGGGAGGTGGAAGGTACTGTATTGCAGTCGTGGTGGGGTGCTGTTTTCTAGCAGTACCCTCCTATGAGCGAGTCACTACCATGGTGAATAAGGAGGGCTTGGGACTGCTGAGCATATTGAGGAAAAGAGAGATGGTCAAGTGCAAATGACATTTCATTAAATTAACGTGTTTGCAAAGTTAGGACTGTCACTGATAATTACTGGTTAAATCTGATTTACCTCCTTAAGGTCATACACTGGGTCCCCCTCCCTTCCCCTCCAGTCTTATGCATGAAGAGCTAATAATAACATGATGCTTTCTTGGTCACTTTGAAGTGTCACTGTTGGGGACCTGCTGGTCTGTATCTCTGTTGTGCTTCAAGACTTGGTTCCTCAATGGAGAGTGGCATTTAGAAACCGAAGTCCAAATGCTGGTGTAGCCCTCAGTGGACAGAGCTAGGAATGTCCGTTACACACATACAGCTTCTAGACTGACATTTGTGTTTACATTCACCAAAAATCATATTTTCTTTGACATGTGTGCCCAGAGACGTAGTTAAGAACTACAACGTTCACAGTAACTCCTATGCAGTGTGTATTCTTATCCTTATTTTACACATGAAGAACAGGCATAACCAAAAGTTTAGGACTCTTTTAAGTGAAATGATAGTTGGTAAATGCATCAATTTCTATATCAAAGCGTTTGTTCTTACCATCATACTTTGTCTGAAATATACTAGGTTCAGTGGTGATAGGGGCTAGAAATAAGTTGACTAATAGCAACATGTTGTTATTTTAAGGGATATTGACACTAGGGTTTGTGGATTGATGTGTGGGTGCCCTTTCCACCCAGTTGAACTTGGTGGGGGTTGCCAAGGCTGGGTTTGGCTTATTTTTGTGAACCTTCTTATGAAAATGCTTTGGAAAGCAAAACAAGTACACACTGTGAAATTGGAGCACTCTGGTGACATGATATCAAAATCTTTTTGTTAAACTTTATTTTTTTACTTTCTAAATCATCAGCTGAAAATGAGAGCACGCCTATTCAGCAACTACTAGAGCATTTCCTCCGCCAGCTCCAGAGGTAAAGGGTGTTTCTAAAGATCTTATATTTGGGGGCATTTGGGTGTTTTTCTCTCTAAGGTGTTCTTGCCCCCATCACCATCATGTGTGAAGCAGACACTTTGCCTTCACTAGTAACACCCAGTTGGACAGGGCCGGCAAGCACCATTCAAGAGCAGAGCAGGAAAGGCTTTGTCAATGTGGAGATCAGAGAGCTGTGATGTGGATGTCATGGCTGCAGCCAGGATACTAGTTTTAGGATTTTTACTGTGTTCAAAAATACCAGCTCTGGCCTGGTAGCTCAGTTGATTGGAGCATCATTCTAATATGCCAAGGTTGCTGGTTCTATCCCTGGTCAGGGCACATACAAGAATCAATCAATGAATGCATAAATAAATGGAACACAAATCAATGTCTATCTCTCTCAAATCAATAAATTAAAAAAAAATTTTAACTATAACTTTTAAAGAATAAACATTTTATTTTTTATTTTTAAGATACAAACTTTGGTTAGGTGTATTAAAAGTTTTATCGAGAATTTTGTATCATTCAGAAATTGGGGTTTTAGGGGTTTCCAATTTAAATAAAGATGTTTTTGTTTTCAGAAAAGATCCTCATGGGTTTTTTGCTTTTCCTGTCACGGATGCAATTGCTCCTGGATACTCAATGATAATAAAACATCCAATGGATTTTGGCACAATGAAAGACAAAATTGTGGCTAATGAATACAAGTCAGTCACAGAATTTAAGGTAAATTAATTTCAGTTCCTAAAATAATTGTTAGGAAGTTCTGTGTTAGTTTATATCCAGTAAACAGTTCATTCACCTTAGGTCATGTCCACTTGCAAGTTTTCACAGTGGTTTCTGTGTTTGGGTTGATGTTTCACAAACATAGTATCAAGGAAATGGGTTGGTGGTAATTTCCTCTGTATTTTGCCCTAGAGCAGCAGTCTTCAACCTTTTTTATCACACGGCCCACATAAACTAATTCTTAAAATTGTGTATTTTTGCCACCTGACCAAAAAAAAAAAAAAAAAAAAGGTATAATTTCAATTCATTTACACAGGACAGCTGTTGTTGTAGTGACTGTTGTCACTTTTTTAATTTTAAATTTGACAGTCTTATGAGAACAGAGGTCAGTCCCTCTAAATATTTAGGTATTGCATGTTTTAAAAATTCTTATGGCACACAAGTGAGCCTCTTGTGGCATACCAGTTGAAATTTGCTGGTCTAGAAGCTGGCCCACATATTACATGCTTTTTGAAATGCATTTTTTTTTTTTTTTTTTTTTTTTTTTTTTTTTTTTTTTTTTTTTTTTTTTTTTTTTTTTTTTTTTAGTTATGGTGTTGGCATAAATGAAACATTGTTAGATCAAGCAAGGTTGTGTCTTTATTTGGCCTGGTTCCAGAATGGGTATTTTAAAAATTAAATTTTTTTTAATTCTTAGTTTTATTTCGTAATAACTGGGAGTTTAGGTTTTTTAGAATAAAAAATTTTTTAAAGATTTTATTATTATATTTTAGAGAGAGGGGAAGGGAGAGAGACACTAGTGTACGGTTGCCTTTCACCTGCCTTCAGCTATGTACCTGGCTGAAGACCTGGCTTGCAACCTGGTTACGTGCCCTGGCTGAGAATCAAACCAGCGACCTTTAGTTTCGCAGGCCAGTGTCTTATTCACTGTGCCACCAGCCAGGGCTAAATAATAAATTCTTAAATTCCCTAAATACTTTGCTCTTAACTATTTCTTAGTACTGACTGTGAGAAGTAGAAATTGTTGATTGGTTCCAAAACCCTGGGGTGGGGCTGGGTCAGAATGAATGCCTAACAACATTGGCAGTAATGGCATTTAAAAGAGGCCATTAGGCTTCTTTCTTGGGTCTGTTAACTTCTGAAAAACTTTGTTTTTCTGTATTTACTGGAGACATTACTGAAAAGGTTTGCCGATCTGCGGGAACAACGTGACAGACTAGAAGGAGAGCTGGAGAAAGGAGAAGTTTTCCCAGGAGGATTGAGTAATGCCCAGAGAGCAAATGGGAATAGTAACCCATCCCCATAGTCCTCTGCCTTTTCTGACTGTGGACCCTAGTTTTGTTTCTTGCCCAGTGACAAAGCCAAGATGTGAGCAGGGTCCATCCCATCTCTTGTCCTTAAGAGAATGTGTTTTTTAAAACAAATTATACAGCCCTGGCTGGTGGCACAGTGGATAAGGCGCCAGCCTGCGAACCCGAAGTTCGCTGGTTCGATTCCCCAGTCAGAGCACATAACCAGGTTGCAAGCCAGGTCTCAAACCAGGCCCGTAGCTGGAGGCAGGTGAAAGGCAGCCCTACATTGGTGGTCCTCTCCCTCTGTGCCGCTTTCCCTTCCCTTCTCTCTAAAAAATAATAAATTCTTTAAAAAAAATTATACAGGTTTCAGGTATATAATTCTATAATACATCATTTGCATTATATTGTGTATTCACTCCAAGTCAAGTCTCCTTCCATTTACCATTATCCCCTCATATACTCTTCTTCATTTATCCCCAGCCTGCTTTCCTTCAGGTACTCATCATACTATTGCTGTGCCTATGAGGTTTTTCTGTTTGCTTGCTTAATCTCTTCACATTTTTCACCCAGTGCCACAGCCCCCATCCCCTCTGTCAGCTGTCAATCTATTCTTTATGAGTATATTTCTGTTTTGTTTGTTAGTTTTGTTCATTAGACTGCATATATGAGTGAGATCATATGGTACTTGTCTCGTGAACCTGGAGAAGATTATGCTAAATGAGATAAGCAGTCAGAGAAACACAAATCAAAAGAGTGTTCCGAACCCAACACAGTTGGTACCTTTGATGAATGGGGGCTTCATAGCCCTGGGGACAGTGGCACAGTGATTTGGTAAGGTCCCCAGATAGCACATGCTGTATTGGCATGGGGCTTCAGTGGTCATTGTTGATCCTGATGTCTAATTTACCTGTGACAGCTATGTGCTAAATAATTTGGAATGTTAAAATACTGATGTTTCAAATAAGTTACTTTTAATATAAATTATTTTTCAACAAGACTTATTTTAGTTCTAATACTGCTAGAGTAAATATCTGTAGACAAAATTTTAAATCCTATGGAAAAAAACCCCAGGAATAAAACAACTGAGTGCTCACTTCTCAGTTCATCCCTGGACTTTTACTTAACTTAGCTGGTGGTCCTTGCTCTTATTTATGTCTGAGGTCCTCTCAGAGAGAGGAGACAATTGGAAACAGACAGGATGCAGATGGGGCCATCATCTTCATCTCATGAAATGTATGTATTATGCTCAAGAAGAAGTACAGACTTTGTTTCACGCAAATGAAGACCACTGAACAATTATGAAAATTTCTCTGAGTTTTAGTTATTTTTTAATCAAAGAGCCAAAGTTAATTGTTCTTCACTTAATTTTCAGCTCTTCATTTTGGCCTTTTTGACAAGAATGTAAACTCTTTGCTTCTGTCTGTGTGATGTTTCAAGCTTGATGAAATTTTTCCTTTTTTTTCAGGCAGATTTCAAACTGATGTGTGATAATGCAATGACATACAACAGGCCAGACACTGTGTACTACAAGTTAGCTAAGAAGATCCTTCACGCAGGCTTTAAGATGATGAGCAAAGTAAGAAAGCTACTAACACCGAGGAGCCACAGAAACAAGAGTTCTCCCCTGTGTTGTTTATGCCTAACCAGTAACTCACTCACAGTGAATGACATGTTTCCATCTTTCTGTCCCTGGCCACAGCATGGACCCCTCTGCTCTAGGGTAGACACCCCAGGCGGCCCACTCTATGTCCCTTTCCTCCAGGCACTCTTCTGTTTCTTTTCTTGCTCCTGCCCTAGCTGGAATGTCTCCTTTAGGGTGGACTTGGTCTCAAGTCTAGACGCTTTCTCACTGGATGGCAGCCAGCCTTTTGGGTTTGTTTTTTGTGGCTGCCTCACTGAATCCAGCCAGGACATCCTGGCCATTCTTAGTGGCTTTCAAGGTCTGTCTTGTGAGCCCAGTTGCATGTGTCACATGTCTAGTACCACTGCCTTTGCCCTGACGAGCCGTAGGTTAGGTGCAGCCCTGTACCCTCTGGCCTGTTCCCGTCTGCCGGCGCTGAGTGCTCACCAGCTAATTGGCTGCACCCTTTGGTGCTGACCCCACAACCACCTCCTGTTGCACCGCATGGAAGGTTAGCTCTTAGGCCAGGTGAGGTTGTGGCCATCCCCATCCCATCCCATCATCATGGTACCTTGGCTGTGAGGGAGAGGTAAAGTCGTGCTGCTCTGTCCTTTCTGATTCTAGGAGCGGCTGTTAGCTTTGAAGCGCAGCATGTCGTTTATGCAGGACATGGATTTTTCTCAGCAGGCAGCTCTTCTGGGCAATGAAGACACAGCTGTTGAGGAACCTGTTCCGGAAGTTGTACCTGTACAAGTAGAAACTGCCAAGAAATCCAAAAGGCCGAGTAGAGAAGTCATCAGGTAAAGAGAAGTGCACTTGCCTGTGGAGATAGACACTCATCTTGGGAAGGCAGGTGCTCCCCGAGGACAGCAGGTTAGGGACATGGCCTGTGTTTCTGCCTGTGTCCCTGGAGCATTGTAGAGATGAGCTGCTTGTGCAGCCAGGTGGGGAGCAAAGCTCCTCACAAGTTTAGATCTATGTTCAGAGGGATGCGACCATCCTTTCCTGCCCCCCTTGAGAATGTGTGGTTACTGAATGTCATTGTTACCACTTGAAGGTGTCACTTCTGTGGGAAGTGGTGGTTTGCTTCGTGCCTCATACTCTCCCCATGTGGACACACCACATCCTACAGCTAGCACAGTAACTTGTCCTAGAGGATAATCAGTGTCACACTAATGGACACAGGAAGCATAAGGGCTGAGACAACCCCTCTTGCAGGCGCACATGCTGTGTCCCAGGTGTGACATGGCAGGCTCATCTGTTCATCCCTATAGCATGTCCATTGGTCACTACTATTTCCACATGTGTCCTGTTTGTGAATTTTTTTGCCTCTTCCAAGAAACCTTCGTATGCAGAATACTTGCTGGTGACCTGGGCTTGCCTGTTCCAGGCTCAGGGGACAAAACTGTCATGTTGGGCAGGCAGAATGCATTTCTCACCATGCTCCCTGAACTCCCTGCTCCTGTAGCTGTAAATGCTGGACCAGAGGAAGGGCTTTCCTGTAAGCTCAGGATCCAGGAAGGGCTTACTTCCATGACTCCATGGAGGGATCCCACCCACCTGCTTCTATAACTGTCCGCAACAGAGGCTGCTTCCCTTGGGTGCTTGCCTCTAGTGCCTTTCAGCCTTTTGAATCATGGAAATGGAGACTGACCTGCTCAAGTCTCGGGTGTCCTTTGGGCCTTGCTGTGGGGCTGCTCTTTATCCCAGGCAGCAGCCTTGTGCTCCTAGCCCTGTCTCACCACCAGAATGTCAGCCTTCCATGGGATTTTTGCCACTTTTTCTAATGTTCTTTGAATGATGCTTTAACCAGTGAGGCTCCTGTCCTGTGATATTTCTTCTGTTCTTAAAGCAACTGAAACATGTAACTGAGACTTGAAAAATATGGAAAGTTTACTTGGATTACACTTACTCTTCATCTTAATGAAAGGGTCTTGATTTACTGTGGTTAGACGTGAAAGGGAAAAGAGCAAAAGTGCTGTTTGGGTCACTCTTACTGGGTATTTGTGTGACTCTGGGCACGTTAGAGACTGACCATGATGGGGCAGGGGGGAAATGGTTGCGCCATGTGCCTCCTGGTGACTTGTGCAGTGTTTCTGCCTTGTAGCTGCATGTTTGAGCCAGAAGGCAATGCTTGCAGCCTGACTGACAGCACAGCAGAGGAACATGTACTGGCCTTGGTGGAGCATGCGGCTGACGAGGCTCGGGACAGGATCAACCGGCTCCTTCCGGGCAGCAAGGTAGTGCTCCCTGACGGGGGGTGTATTTTCTGCCACAACAGTGGCACCGCCTTCAGAAGCAAGAGGTTACTGTCAGGGTGTTACGAGTGTCTAGTCTGAGCTCTGCTGCTGCTGTGGGCTGCTTTCGCCACTGGAGGGTCCAGCTCAGGAGTGCATGCTACAGTCAGGGCAAGCTCCTTGTCCTCCCTGGCCCATCTCCTGGGCGGTAAGGGGTCCTTCGGGGGCAGGTGCGCCTGTGTCAGGAATATGTTAACCTTCGTCATTCAACAGAGGCTGAGCCCGCCAGGCTTCTCTGCTGCAGGTTAATTCTTTTCCCTATGTACTGCATCTTGTGTGCCGCTGCAGTCACTCATGGGTCTGACCCAGGCATGGCTGGTGGGAGGGAGCCTGTCCAGCAGGCTGCTAGTCTTCAGAAAGAGGTTACATCATCCTTTTTTATTTTCCCCTAAGATTTTATTTATTTATTTTTAGAGGAGAAAGGAGGGAGAAAGAAAGGGAAAGTAACATCAATGTGGGAGAGAAACATCAATCCGTTGCTTCTCACACGCCCCCAACTGGGAACCTGGCCTGCAACCTAGGCCCTGATTGGGAATCAAACCAGTGGCAGTTTGGTTCACAGGCCAATGCTCAATCCACTGAGCCACACCAGCCAGGGCATACACCATCCTCAGACCATCTTCCCCTCTCTGACACAAGAAGATGTTCTAGGCCAGCACATCCAAGTGAAATACTGCAGGTCACGTTGCAGCTTTAAACTTCTTACTCATGTTAACAACAAAACAGGTGAAATTCTAGTATATTTTATTTGACCTGATACATCTAAAATCATATTTAAACATATAGTCTGAACTAGAACTTTATAGTTTTTTCATACCAAGTCTGAAATTCAGATTGTAAAGAATTTTGAAATGATAACATTTTGGGTTATAGAAACTGTTGAGATTAACTTTACCTATTTCTTTTTACTTATTTTTAACATGCCTCCTAGAAAGTTTGAGGTTCCTTGTGTGTCTTACATCGTCTTTCTGTGCACCCCTGTTGGCACCCCTGTTGCACTTTAGCCGTGGAATCAGCTATTTCTCCAAGGAGCCCTGGTTCCTTAGTGGACAATGGCGTTGAGAAACCCAGACCTGGGCACTGTGTGTGGCCCTCAGTAGATAGAACTAGGAAAGGCCATTACATAGAAAGACTGACCTCTGTGTTTACATTAACCAAAAACCATATTTTAAAACAACCTCCCATGTCATCTAGTATCACTGAGTCTGTTCTACTTTTCTCCCTTTCAGTTTTGTAATTCCACAGTGAGAAACCTGACTTCTCTTACCCTTAATGCACCCGTTTGGTCAAAAGTAACCAATCTCCCACCCTCTATGCCTTAGTCACCCTGCTTGGGTCCTGGTGGCCCTTCCAGGCTTGCTCCTCACACTCAGACATTCAGACCCCACTTGGAATCCAGCATCTGGACAGGTAGGTGCCTTTCTCCACCTCCTCCCCACACACAACACATAGGTGTCTTCTCCTTCTCATTCTTTTTAGGGCCTGCGGAAGAGGAATTGGTCTTGCTTGGTGGCTGGTTTTTAAGTGGAAATAGTTCCCACGTGCTTTAGAGATGGAGTTTCTGAACTACTTGTTGATAACATGATGCTTGAGACTTCTGATGCACTATAAAAAGTTGTTTCTAGGTTAAGTGTTCTGTTTCAAAAGCTCTTTTTAGAAGGTGTTATGAGGAGCTTTTCTAAGAAATTCTTCATTGCATTTGTGTGTATGTTGTTTGCAAGTGGATCTTGAACTCCAGGAAAGGATGTAAAAAGGGCCTCTTATTCATGGAGAAACGAGTGACCTTTGTGGCCTTTCAGGATTGTCCCAACTAGGCCATGCTCATAGGCCTTTGTTTTCTTGGAGTTTCAGTAGAAGTCTCAGCTGTGGAAGCTAAGGGCTGTCACTTCGAGGGGAGTGTGCACTCACGTGTGCTTCCTTACAGATGGGCTACCTGAAGAAGAACGGGGATGGGAACCTGTTCTACAGCGTCGTCAACACGGCAGAGCCAGATGCTGATGGTGAGTGGCCCTCTCAGGCCTCAGTGTCCTTTTTAGCTTTCATGCTGTTCTACTAGCCTCTATTTTTATTCAATGATTGTAAAACCTTTTAACCTGTTTGTGATGTCTATTATCACTGGAGTGCATAACACCAGTAGTTAAGTGTAGATGAGAAGCCCTGTTCAGTTTCCCACTCCTGCACAGCACCCTCGCCATGACATGTGTGGTAAATGGACCGAGGTTGTCACCCAGTGGGGTGGAGGTGCTGGTCAGACCTCTGCCCAAGAGTCTCTAGGACAGCTAACAGGACTGGAATTGCACTCCCGAAGAGCTGTAGGCCTGAGGCTGGACATCCTGATTCTATAGTGAAGGATTTACATCACAAGTCAGTGACTGGTTTGACAGAAACCAGTGTCCAGCCCTGCTCTACTTTCAAAGCCTGAACGAAATTATCAGCTCAAACATGAGTTTTAGAAGAAAAAACCCCATTGATAATTACTTCAAGGAAGGTCATGACAGAGGCATATAATAATTTTTACAGTCTTTTTTTTTTAAGTTGTTATTTATTATTTTCAGAAAGAGAGGAAAAGAGATGCACAGAGAGGGAGAGAAACAGAAATATCAGTGTATGGTTGCCTTTCACCTGCCACCAGCCATGGACCTGGCTGTAAACCTGGCTTGCAACCTGGTTATGTGCCCTGGCTGGGGACCTTTGGGTTCACTGACTGGCACCTTATCCACTGTGCTACCAGCCAGGGCTAATTTTTATGGTTTTTAACAAGCATTTTTATACTTTAACATTTCCTTAAAAAAAGATTTCAAAGACTTGTCCTTTGAAGAAAAGCACAACTCTGGAATTGAAAATGCATGTGTGCACACACACCCAGAAAATGAAACACTTTTCTTGGTCTTGCACACATGGATACAGGGCAGCCAGCCCCCATGGGACCTACACTTCTGGTGGCATGATTTCACCCAGCCCGTGATGCATAGGTTTAGTTAATGTTCTCTGTTATGCAGAGTATAAACTCTGATCAGTTTTTTTGCTCTTTGGCCAGAATGAATTTTACTGTTCTTCTTAAGAGTACAGATAAGTTGATTAACATTTTAGCTTACAAACATGAGGTAGAGGTTCCAATTGGGGATTTGAAGAAGCCTGCTCAGGTCTCATGAATAGTGGGTGAGTGACAACTTTAGCACAGGAAATGTGCAGTTCGAGGGTGTACAAAGACAGGGGCTCCACCGTTGCTATTAAAAGTCACACAGCATTTCTTAGAGGTGGTGAGTGGTCATTTTGAAAATGTTATATTCCTAGTCAGAGCTAAAAGTTTTTCATTATGTTGACTAGGATAATCAGAGTGAAACTGGAGTGCAGTTAAGGTTTGAGAATCATAGTTGGCTTTTGTAAATTTGATTTTAGATGGTCTTAAAGAGAGCCCCCAGCACCCTACTGTAAGGTGAAGGGAGGGCTTGAGGTGTTGTGTGGGGAACGGGAATCTTAATTGGCAGCACACAGTCCTGATCTTCTTATAGAGGAGGAGACCCACCCAGTGGACCTGAGCTCACTCTCCAGCAAGCTGCTCCCAGGCTTCAGCTTCACCACGCTGGGCTTCAAAGATGAGAGAAGGAGCAAAGGTGAGTGTTCAGGGGACCTGGGGAGGAGCGCACAGGTCAGTGAGTCACTGAAAAGGAGCCCCCAGTTCCTCTTCCAAGATCTTCCTGACCTGTTTTTAGAACTATTCTGAAACCAGTCATACCATTTGAATGACAGGAATAAGAATGACATTGGTCAAGTACCTGCTTTGCCATCTGCTCTTTTACTGGTGGATGGGTCTCAGTCCTGCGCTTTGTGGAGTTCTTAAATGGGCTGCCACTGTCTGCCGTGATAGCTGGGGCTCTTGGGGCTAGCTGGTGGTGACTTAGCAGTGGAGCTTTAATTTCTTCCAACAGACAATCACATTTTACTCATTTGGAAGGGGTGGTGATCTGCCTGTGGCTGGGAGAGATCTGTGTTCGACTACCCCTAGAAAGAATTAGGAAGTGTGTAGATGCATTGGCTGCCTGTGTATTTGTGATTGGCTTTCTGGTTTGTTTTGGAGTATCTGTTAGTATGTGTAACTGTTTTGTTCCCAGGAGACATTTTGATTGTCACACTGGGGTGCTACTGGCACCTCTTGGGGAAAGGCCCCGGTTGCTGCTTAAAACCTTTCTGTGCCCGGGACACAGCCCTCCTGGCCCCTGACATCACTCATGCAGAGGTGCCAGCACATACCTCCTTCAGGCCAGTGACCCTCTGATCCCTTTACATCCCCTCAGCACAAGCTGGCCTCTGTAGGCGCGGTTCCCAGTGATGTCTGGGACGGGACAAGAGCCGGCACCAAGAAGCCCTTCTACTTGTCGCGCTCACTCCCTTACAGACCACTGAACCATTCTCTGCAGCCATTGGCCACAGAGGTAAAACAAGGGTGATGAAGTGACTATGCTGGTTATTCCCCAAAGCTTCAATTCATTCAGCAGTAGTCACTGGTTCAGCAAGAATTTCATAGAAAAGGAGTGCCACTGGGGGGAATGCATTGTGTAAGCGTGTGGGTGAGGAACACACAAGGAGAAAGGTGGAGTTCATCTTGTGCTAGATGTAATTTGAGTAAATCCGATGTTTCATCCGCTTTTGTGTTTTTTTTCCCACTCTTAGTCACGTTACTCTCAAGTGCCAGCACTGCACTTTCAATGCATAATAATTCTGTATTTGGAGACTTGAAGTCCGATGAAATGGAGCTCCTGTATTCTGCCTACGGAGATGAAACAGGTGTGCAGTGTGCGCTGAGGTAAGCGATACAGAGACGCAAGCAGGCTTCTTGCTTGCTCTGCTGAGCACGCCAACTTCAGAGTCTGTTGGGGGAGTTGGGCAGATGGCCACTGGCAGTGGGTTCAATAGCAGACAGTTTCAGGTTTTCCAGTGAACTGTTGGGGTCTACTATAGACTGGTTGGGAATTTTGGAGAACTTAATCACAGGATTTTTTATTTAAGTCATTTAAAAATTTTTCAATTACGCTTGTTTCAGGTATATAACCCAATGATTAGACATGACACAACCTACTAAGTGATCATCCCGATAAATGGTACCCATCTGACACCATGTTTAGTTATTAGAGTATTATCGATTGTGTTCCTTATGTACATTATATCCTCATGACTGCTGTGTTACTGCCAATTTATAATTCTTAATCCCTTCACATTTTACTCACAGGGCCTCAGTTCTCATTGCATCTGGCAACCATCAAAATGTTCTGTGTCTATGAGTCTCTGTTCTTTGGTTCACTTGTTTTCAGGTTCGATTGTGATAAATATATGTTTGTTGCTATTTTATTGTTCATTAACAGTTTTTGTTTTTCTTTACGTCTTCCTAAAGAAGCCCTTTAACATGTCATGTAATAGTGGTTTGGTGGTGATGAACTTCTTCAGTTTCTCCTTGTCTGGGAAGCTCTTTATATATGTCCTTTGATTCTAAGTGGTAGCTTTGCTGCTTGTTTGAGAGATTTTTAAAAAATCTGAAGCATGTGCCAAGACAGGCCATTCCTAATGGAAAACTACTGAAAACAGCTGGGGTTAGCCTAAAAGTTGGTGAAGTGGGGTCTCATGGAAACACCATGGTGGGGCAAACAGTGATAGCCAGGTCGAGGAAGACTCGGATATGGTGACCCCCTGCCAGTTCTGTGGGGGACGGGTTTGGAAAAGGAACTGTGACCTCTGCTAGCACTCTGTCTAGAAGAAAGCTGCCCCTTTCTTGCCCCGATGCTAGACAGTTCAGTTCTTCTTTGTACGTCCCTGGTGCCTTTCAAGCTGCTGCCCCAGTGCTGGAACTCAGAGTGCGTCCGAGTCAGTCCATGCGTAGGGGACTTAAGAGGAACTGCCTGAGACTCCAGAAGCCCTTAGTCTCACTCAGCCACAATCCCTGCTGGACTTTACAGCCAGAAGTTATGGGGGCCTGTCTTCCTGGCGCTGGAACCCTGGCTGGGGGGCCTGGCATGGGAGAGGTTTCTCTTATTCCTTAGGGGCAACATCCTGCTCCCAACCTATCCCTCTGAATTTTTATCCAGCATGTGTGGATGTGGGACCAGACCATTCTGCATCTCTGTTCCTCCTACCAGTCTCAGTGTCACTTCTTTATACCTTTATTTGTAGGACTTCCCATCCAACTAGATTTCAGGTGGTTCTGAGTGATGGTTTTTCTCTATAGTTTGGTTGTATTTTTGATGTGGTTGTGGGAAGCTGTGAGCACTCCATTTACCTATGCCACTGTCTTGATCAGAAGCTATAAATGTTTGGCTGTATCGGGCTTTGAAATTACTAAGTTTTTCAAAGATTGAGATATGAGAATGCAAGCAACCAACTTGTTCTAAGTGTCATGTACAGTACATTCCATCCTGGGCTCCAGTGGAGGGAGGGCAGAGCGGACGAGAGTTGTGTGATCCTGGGGTTTATGGCTCTGGGGAAAGAGCTGAAGGGACAGTCTCCAAGGTCCCTTTGTCGAGTCATTCCCTATTCTGCAGACATCATCTTTCTTGAGTGAAACACCCCTTTGTGCAGCATCAGCCTGGAGGAAAGTTCAGTCACAATTTTAAAGAGGTGATGATCCAGGCTCAAAACATTTGTGTGTGTGTGTGTGTGTGTGTGTGTGTAACCACCTGTGGATGTTTATTAAGAATTTCACAGTTGTCTTGAGATATGGCTCTTGGTGGCTGTATTATTCGGCTTGGGCTGCATAACAAGCCCCATAGATGAGCAGTGAACAGCTACCATTTATTGTTTTCCAGTCCTGGAGGCTGCAAGTCAGATGCACGTATCAGCAGGGCTGCTTTCTCCTGAAGCCTTTCTGTATTGTCTTGTCATCCCTGTGTGTGTGTGTGTGTGTGTGTGTGTGTGTGTATGATGCTAAAATTAAAGATGTAGTACCGTTTCTCTAAAACTGTTTCTGTGTGTATTTGTTTTCTGTGGCAAAGTAGAAGTTGATTACTCTTGTAGAATTTTAGTAATTTTTCTATGGAGAAAATAATTTTGCTAGCCTCTAAGAAATGGAATCTTTCCATATCAGATCTTTGTTTCGTTCTGAAAAGAAACAACATGTGACTTTTTTAAAGTCAGCCCCTGATACACTAAACAAATACCTAGCCCAGATTTTTTATAAGGCAGAAAAAAAAAAAGGAGAAAATCGAGAAGGAAATCTCTTGCAAGAGCGTATGTGTCACAAGTTTGTGGCCCTGCCCTTTATGCCTATTTATCCTGGCCGTATGCTAACAGTTCTTCCAGTACACCAGTTACCTATTGTTCAGGTAGTACCGTGAAGTTGGACCATGCTTGCCTTCCCTAAGTGCACGTTCCTGAAATGCACACAGATTCTCTGTGCCAAACAGTGAAAGTCACAGCGCGCAAGCAGTTTATGGAGGGAGGCAGACAAGTCCTGGCCTCAGTCCCAGGGCCCCTTCCCCATGCCACCTTCCCCAGACACTTTGTCCTGAGGCACTCTGAGGGTTCCGGCCAGTGTCTGTTCCCTTCTCAACAGTCAGTGTGGTGGTTTATCATAAAATTCCCCTGGTAGACAGAGGCAAGGAAGGGGAGCAGTTAGACAAGAACCTAGTGTAAAGGAACCATGGACATGGACAACAGGTGGGATTGACTTTGGGGGAAATGGGTGGGGAGGGGGACAGAGGGGAGCAAAAAGGGGATGGATGTAATACAACAACAATAAAATTAAAAAAAAAAAAAAAAGTTAAAAAAAAAAATTCCCCTGGGAGAGACTTGGGTGGTGCTGATTCCAGACCAGCAGCCCTCCTCACTCTGTGGGAAAGACTTTGAAGGCTGGACAGCCATTTTGAACCTTGGCCTGACTTTGATGCTAGGACCATGGGTTTTCTGTTCTTTGCCGCCTTTTAAGTTTTTTGGTTTTATTATTATTTTTAAAGCATTCATATGGCCCAAAAATTAAAGTGAAACTAAGGTGTTCATGGAGAGCCTGTTTCCCTCAGCTGCTCCTTTCCTTCCCCTCCCCATTAGGTAGTCATTTACACTGTGCATCTCTCCTCAGTCTACTTCCTTTTTTTTCAATTTTAATTTTTATTTTTTAATTTTATTATTGTTGTATTACATCCATCCCCTTTTTGCTCCCCTCTGTCCCCCTCCCCACCCACCCATTCCCCCCAAAGTCAATCCCACCTGTTGTCCATGTCCATTGTTCCTTTATACTAGGTTCTTGTCTAAGCTGCTCCCCTTCCCCGCCTCTGCCTGCCCCCTCCTACTTCCATTTTTAAACCCAAAATAGATATGAATGTGTTTCTTATAAAAAGTTAGATAAGTCATCTGGTCATGCCGTACATGTGTGTATATACTGTTCTTCATCTTGCTTTTTTTTTTTCAATTAATTTTTTCTTGAGGTCTTAAACTTTTTTGGGTCATGGACCATTTTGAGGATCCAATTAATTTTGTTGATCCACTCCCCACATCTACTGCTTAGGGAGGTTTGTAGCTCTCAGAAAGAACCTCATGGAGGAGCGGCTGAGGTGTGCTAATGCCACAGGCTTCAGTGCTCAGGATTGCTGGCATTGGTGACAGTCTGGAAGATGACAGCACATAGCGTTTGTGTCAACATGTTCTCCTGGCCCTTTTCAGCCTGCAGGAGTTTGTGAAGGATGCTGGGAGCTACAGCAAGAGAATAGTGGACGACCTCCTCGACCAGATCACAGGTGGAGACCACTCACGGATGCTGTTCCAGCTGAGGCAGGTGGGCTGCACTGTGGTGCTGTTTCTGTAAAAGAGCCGTCCAAACGGCTGGCTTCTCAGGGAAGAGTGTGCTGTTTTTAGGTCACCACCAAACAGTTCTTCCCTCACTGACTTTTCTTTTACTTTTAACAGTCAGTTGTCTTTAGAAGAAACTTAAAAGTACACTCTAATTTGCCACATATTTACTCATGATGACTTTATGCATACTCAGATTTCTTTCACCTGTCATTCTCCTTTGTTCTGAAGAATTTTTTTTTGTAGTATAGATTAGGTGACAGAGAATTTGCTCAGCTTTTCTTTGAGAAAAGTGTTTGTTTTACCATCATTTTTGAAATTCATTTTCCTTGGGCTTAGAATCAGTAGGTTGATGTTTTTTCATTTCTACTTAAAAAATACCTAACTTGGGCTATTTCTGTGTATGTAGTTATTTTTTATCTTTGTTTTCCATTTGTGATGTGCCTTATTTTGATCAAGATCAAGGATTGACAAACTGACCCATGAGCTTAATGATTTTTTTTTTTCTTTTTTTTTTGTTTTCAATGTATGGTTGCCTTTCACCTGCCTCCAGCCACGATTCTGGCTGAGACCTGGCCTGCAACCTGCTTATGTGCCCTGGCCGGGGAATTGAACCAGCCACCTTTGGGTTCGCAGACCAGCATCTTATTTAATGATTTTTTATATTACAATTTTTCATAAGTTGTAAAAAAAAAAAAAAAAATTGCTACAGACCATACATGGCCCTCATTACTTCAAATACAGGGGTGGGCAAAAGTAGGTATGCAGTTGTGAGTATGTAAAACACAGTATATTTTTGTGGTATTTATTGTATCATTCATTTGTATTATTTCCACATGAACAACTATGAATCTACTTTTGTCCACCCTGTATTTGGTCTCTGGCCCTTCAGAGAAAGTTTGTGGAATTCTTTTCCAGTTGCTTTTAATTTTTAATCTTTGTAACTGTTTTTTAGCAATTTATTTTTGATATGTCTTAGTGTGCTTTTCTTTGTATTCTGCTTAACGTTTGATGAGCTTCTTGGATGTATTGGTTTATGGTTTTCAACAAATTTGGAAGATTTTCAGCCATTATTTTCCAAATATTATTTACCTGCACCCTTGTTTATTTTTTCTGTGACTTGGACATGTGTTAGATGTTTTTATATATTTCACTTTTTTTTTTTTTTAAAGACTCCCCTCTTCGCTTTCAGTTTGAATAGTTTCTGTTGCCATGATTTTGGTAACCTTATGCCATGACTAAATTTGTAAATCTCAGCTAGTGTATTTTTAACTTAAAATACCATGTTTCCCATCTCTCAAATTCCATTTAGGTTTTAATTTTTTTTCGCATCGTTCACTTTCATAATTATGTTCATGTTTTCCATTAACTCCTTGAACTTGTTCATAATAGATATTATAGATGCTTTTAAAGTCCTTATCCACTGATTCTGTCATTTCTATCAATCTGGGTTTGTCTCTTAGCAGGTTTTCCTTTGGTTTCTAGGCCACGATTTGCTGCTTTGTTGTCTGGTCAGATGTTGGGCTTACACTGCTGTGAGTCTAGACTCTGCTGATACAGCAGCCACTGGCCGCAGGTGGCTATTGGGAATTTGAATGTGCAAGTCTGCATTTAGTTATGTTGAAAGGGCGAGCTACAAACTAGAATTTTAAAGACTAGTCCAAAAAAAAAGGTGAAAGTATGTATTTTATTTGGATTACATGTTAGAATAAAAGTGTATTCAAAAGATGAAGAGAACTATTAAGGCTAAATGTACATTAATTTTAATGTCACTACTAGAAAACTTAAAATTAGGTATAAGATTACATTGTATTTCTGTTGGACAAGGCTGGTCTGGATTTTATCTTTCTTTAAAGAATGTTTGTTCATTTTGGCAGAATTGTTACTTCTGAATCACCTGATCCTCTTAAGCTGTTAAGCTTTGTTAGGACACATTTAGGCAACCTTTCTTCTAGTGTTAGTCTGCCTTAAATACTAACAAGTGGCCCTTTTGGCGTCTCTTCTGGTGGCCCGTTTCGGTGAGGTGTCTGCTTTGGCTGGGTGGAGTTCAGACGTGTCTCACCCTGCATGCCTAACTGTTATATTTCATCTGGACGTGCACAGGTTAGTATCAGCCTGGCCCAGGGTCCCTTCCAGATTTCTGGAGCTCTTGTTCTGAGCAGTGTGCTACTCTCCAGACTGCCCTGCCACCCTGTTGTCTGTGCAGCAGCCAGGATCTGGGTGCCATTCTTTGGGATGTGGTCTGAAAGTGTCCTCATGGTGCTGCCTATGGGCACCGCATTTGAAGCATGTGTCTGTATGCTACGTTGTGATTGCAGCAAGAGGCCCTGAAATGTGCTGGCACCTCATTTTCCTTTCTAGGTTCCATTGTGATCACTTGCTCACAGGGAATTTATGTTGAAAGGTTGTATAATTTCAGATGTGCCACAGCATTAAATATTAAAATGTATACATTAAAGGAAGCGGAAATGAGAAAACAAATATTAAAACATGGCAGTACGTATTTTTTTTGCTTAGACCTTTGTGAAAATCGTGATACAAACGAATCTCAAATGCTTTTTGAACAAAAGGTCCCAGGTACAAATGTGTGCAAACTGACCACTTTTTGGGTACATACATATAACAAGGGTATTTTTAAGGTAATACTCCTACCAGATTATAGAAAAGTGGCTCAGGGCAGCTCAGGCTGTAGTTTCACACAGTAGTGGTCAAGCATGAGCCCTCTTCTAGGTACTGCGCGGGTCAGGAAGGGTGCATCTCCCCATAGTTCTGCCCATTCGAGGATAATGGTACCATCAGGGATCTGAGCTAGTCTCAGATGGATCTTCCAGGTTAAACCACCCAGCCTGGTATTTTCTTGGGCTTCCCTGGAGTTCCAGGGTACAACATTTTATTTTTTCCCTTTGTTTGTCATCCGAGGCTGCAGAAACAAAATTGGGTATACTTTTACCCCTTCATCTCTGTCTTGCCCCCGGTCCTCTCATGGGCATGTGGTACATGGGTAATCGTGGCTGGTGCTGAATGACTCAGGTCCTCCGTAGTGGAGTTAGCTGTCTGACACTGCCAGCTGCCCAGAAGCACTGAGGCCTAGCTCTGATTGACAATAGTGTGGAAACATAATGAATGGGCATAGCCCAGGAATAGTGAATAAGCCATCACATGTGCCTGTGGGTAGATGAATTGCCCTAGATAAAATCACCTGGCAAAACTGATTTCCTGTTTGTTTTACTTTGCAGAGGAGAAATGTCCCAATGAAGCCTCCAGATGAAGTAAAGGTGAGTTCCATGAACATGTAAATAAAAACCTAATTGTTGGGGTTCCGGTAGAGCAGTGGTGCTCTGCTTTTGAAATGGGATAGTTGAGAAGACCTTTGAGTATTACCTTATTTAGAAACTGATTAAGTTTCCGATGAATAAGATTAAGTGCTAGTCTCTTTCTACTCCCTGATTTTTAATGTCTTGGAGTGAGGGGTATAAAGCCACAGTACATTCCTCCAAATCCAGATTCAGGAATTCAAAGGTGCCAGGCAGGGTGGGCCTGCTCCAGGTTCCATAGGACATGTAGCAGGCATGGTCTCTGCGTGGTTCTTCCCGTCCCGCTGAAAGGTAAGCACACCATCAGACAGATGCTGTGTGCCATCAGTAGGGTGCATGTGTACGGCACACTTGTGACTGAGATAAGCTGGGCAAAACTAAGTCATCAGGGCCTCACCAGCACCTAACGTAGATGGTCTCTCTTTGAGGAAACTGTTGTGGTCCGGCTAATGTCCCCCTAACCCCCCTCTTCCTGTCCCTTGGAAATAACTTGGAGTGCACTTAGAGCAGAGATGCCAAGACGCTGGGCAGGGCACTGGGACCTGGGCCATTGTTGTTACTTGGCCTTGGTGGTTGGAGGGCATGCTTGGGGGAGGAGGATCAGGTTCCTGGCAGGTGGGGCTTGCTGAGTGACAGACTGGAGAAGGTGGCATGGTGTCTCCTAGGGGGAAGCGCTCCCTGGTGCACCTGTACGTAAGACAGCCAGGGTTCCACTCAGGATCTCTGGTTATGCAGATGCACTGTGGCATAGGGTGCAAGCCCAGCACCCATCTTTGAAAACCTGGGACATGCTACGAGCTGCCTTAAGCTGGAAGCCTGGCACACATTTCTGCCCTGCTGCTAGGCCTCTATAGGGTCAGCTGGGGCAGGTGTGGCCAGCTTTCAGAAGAGGCCTCCTGTTACCTGTACTGTCCCTGTGATGAACACCTGCTCCTACCCCTCTCTCTGACCCCATGGTGGCTGTGTCTGTCTCTGTGGTTGGCCCCATTATGTGCTTTCCTGTTCATGTGTGATGTGCAGCCTGGTGTTGACATGCAGTGAGGCACCCTCTTCTCACTTCATTCTTTCATGCTCGTGCCTCTTGCGGCATCTGTGGCAACATGCTCTGCTTTGGAATTGGCTACATTACTTAAGTGAAGTCCCTGAACAGTAGCTGTGGGCTCTTTAGGTGCTTTGTACTTACCTGATGCAGAGTCCCCAGGAAGCCAGCAGCCTTTGTGGGACTGCCTGGCGTTGTCGATCTAGGTAGTGGCTCACTCCTGAGCAAGTACCTGGTGGTCCCCAGGCTGTGGCATGGGTCGGACACAGCTTGGTCTTGCCCACTTTTTGGGACTGGGCGTGATAAAGTAGGTCTGTCCTACCAGTAGATGCTCACTACCTCACTTAGTAATATCTTTTCTGTTTTCTGTCCTCCACAGGCTGGGGACTCCCTAGGAGATGGAGGCTCGGTGCTGGATTTCATGTCAGTGAAGTCGTATTCTGACGTGTCTCTGGACATCTCCATGCTCAGCTCTTTGGGTAGGTTGGGCACCCCTACCTTGTCACACTGCAGTTGGATTGGCTCAAAGGAAGTGACTTACAGTGCTGCGTTTCCACTCAGCCCAGCGGTGGTTCTGGGAGCACAGGGTTGCCACACTACTTGCCCTTGCTCCCGGGAAGGTGGCCCAGCCTGGTGACATGGCCACAGATTGAGGGCTCCACTGTCCTCAGGACCACCTTCAGATGGCTCAGGATGGGGCTTGTCTGGATCTTCCTGACTCAGGCTCCATCTTTAGGATCTCTGAGTCTTCTTCTGTTGGTTGGTTTAGGCAGTTGCCCTGACCTGCAGATGTAGTGTGTTAATGTGCTCATACGTGGCCACCGGATGTTCCCTTGTGGACTGCTCATCCTTCCCCACCATGTGAAATGCCCTCTGCATCTCACACAGCGTTTGATGTTTTGAAATCTACTCTGCCCTCCCAGCTCCCTGTTGATAAGTGGTGTTTGTGGTACATGTTCTTCTCTTTTACCTTGGGTACACCTGTGCTTTCACCTGGGAGCAGCTCCCCCCAGAGGACATATGGCAACATCTGGAGACATTTTGGTTGTCATAGTTAGGGTGTGGCACTTCTGGCATCACAAGTAGAGGCCAGAGATGCCGCTAAACCTTCTGAAACACAGAAAAGCCCCCACAAAGAGTGACCCAGCTCCTGTGCCTATAGAGCCTTATGTTTAAAGTGGGTTTCACCCTGGCCAATGTGACTCATTTGGTTAGCACATTATCCTGTAAGCCAAAAAGGTGACAGGTTTGATTTGTGGTCAGGGCACATGCCTAGGTTGTGGGTTTAGTCCCTGGTCAGGGTGCATCTGGGAGGCAGCTGACTGATGTTTCTCTCCCTTTCTCTCCTGCTTTCCCTTTCTGAAATCAATAAGCATGTCCTTGGATGGGGATTTTTAAAAAATAGATTTCATCAAACCATTTTTTAAAAAAACACTTATTTTTAAAAAGATTTTATTAATTATTTTTAGAGAGAGGGGTAGGGAGAGAGGCAGAGAGGGAGAGAGACATCAGTGTATGGTTGCCTTTCACCTGCCTCATTATGTGCCCTGGCTGGGAATTAAACCAGCGACCTTTGGGTTTGCAGGCTCATCAAACCATTTTAAGAGCATCAAGTCTTGCTTTGTTACTCATCCTGACAGCCTGTGTCTTTTGGTTGGGGTACATTGATATTATTTGTGTTTAAAGCAATTACTGATGCAGTTGGATTTGTGTGTGCCATCTTGCTGTGTTTTTTTCTTTCCCATTTCCCCAATATTTGGGGATCCCCAAGACCACCCCCAGGTTTGGTGATTCCCTAGGACTTATCATATGGTTTTGCTCACGGAAAGGACACTGACCTGCCTCCACATAGGAAAAAGGCACACGGGTACGTCTGGAGGCCAGGTGCAGCTTCGAGAGCCCTCTCCCCATGTGTCCTACAGATTGTGCCTAATCCCCAACAGTGGTTGTGACTTTGCAACACCTTTGCTGGGCACAGCTCCAAATTCCAGACTCCCAGAAGGAAAGCAGGTGTTCGGCATAAATCATGCCATTGCACAGATGGTTAGGTGCAGGGAGCCCCTCCTGTCGTTCAGGTGGTAGGAGCCTCCTTGAAATGCTTGTTCAGTACAGCAGGCATCTAGATCTGTTACAGCGCTTTTCTACGCACCAGGTTACTCTTTTTTTTTTCTCCCCTTTGGTTGCATCTTAAAATTTTCTCCTTATTACTGATTTTCAGTATTTTGGTTGTAGTGTGCCCTGTTTGCTTTTCTTTAGGTTTGTTCTTCCTGATTTTGTTCTGCTACTTGATGCTGAGGGTTTAGAGATTTTATCAAATATAGGAAGTTTGGCTATACCCTGATTCTGCCTATTTCTTGTTGAGTCTGTGTTTTGGGCTGTCCTGGGCTGCCTCCTCAGGGGCACTGGTCGTCCCTTCTGCTATGCTGACCACCACTGTCCTTCCTGGGGGTTCCCTTTCCATCCAGCTCCATTGCGCTTTTTCAGGATTGTTGTGCCTTTCTGTCATGATTCCTTTGCTTTCTTTAACATGTGGAGCGTGTATCCAGTTGTTTTTAACACCCTTATCTGCTCATTTCTCCATCTCTTCACGATATTTCTCCTGGGTACAGCTCTGTTTTCTTGCTTTGTTGCCTGCCAGGTGGTTTATTGGAGGCCAGACTCGGCAGTAATGCTAGTGGGTGCTAGATCTGGTCACGTGTGTTTGAACCGTGGTGGACCTTGCTCCAACAGGCTGTTAGGCAACTTGGAGCTGCCGGATCCTGTCCAGGTCTTGCTTGGAGGCATTCTTAGGGTAGGCACAGAGCCGCAGCGTAGGAGGAATAAGGTCCCACCCACAGGTTGCATCCTTCCACATGTTGGAGACAAATGGTCCCATACGTGTGTGAGCTGTTGAGCTCCCAGCAGGGCACAGGGCAGTGCCTGGCCAAGACCAGCGAGCTCGCCATGCAGCCTGTCTCCGCAGCTCTCAGCCACTCGTGACCAAGCACTGCAGGTGCCTGCCCTAAAGCCTGTGGCCGCTCTTGCTCTCTGCAGGTCTCTGTTGCTCAAATCATCTTGTTTTCCTGGTTGTTTTTGACAGGAATGCAAGACTCTGTCCATAAAGTGGCTCAAATTGACATGTGCTTGGTTTCTTGTCAGGCGCGTGGTCCTTCCTGTCATTCTCCACCCGCTTCTGCTCGCTTCAGTTGTGTCACCCTCTCCTCCAGTTGGCTTGTGCTCACCTGGCCTTACGAGGTGGTGTTGTCCTGTGTGTGCAGATAGACAAATGAGAGGTCGCGGGTGCAGACCAGAAGTACACATACACGGTGCTTTATGGGTGGGCCAGCTGACCTGGGCCGTTGTCTCATCGTCCTGTGTCTGCACAGGGAAAGTGAAGAAGGAGCTGGACCATGATGACAGCCACCTGAACTTGGATGAGACGACAAAGCTCTTACAGGACCTGCATGAGGCGCAGGCAGAACGCGGGGGCTCCCGGCCGTCATCCAATCTCAGCTCTCTGTCTAACACTTCTGACAGGGACCAGCACCACCTGGGTAAGGCGGCCCCTGGCCTGACCCTCTGCCCCAACCTTCCAACATCCGTCTGGGAAGAGAGCAGGAGCACTGATGGTCAAGAGAGGCTTGGGATCCTGGGAGGTTGGAGGCTGTGCAGGCAGTGAGTCCAGGCCCATGGGACTGCAGCCTCCTGGAGCTTGAACAGGCCTCCCTTGTCATGAGCTGCACTGAGGTGAAATGTTTGAGTAGAATTTAGCTAGTGTTATGAATTCATGGCCTTGACCATAAGGGGCGGGCAGTCTGTGTGCCAGGGGGAGTCCCAGGTGGCCACATAGTAAGGCCCTGGGTAAGGGGCAGGATGAGGCTGAGGCTTCGGACTCTCACAGTCATAGCAGAGTGAGAAGTTGGGAATGTTTGTTTCTGCTCTTGCTATTTTTAGTCCCAAAACAGTGTGTTGACAAGTTTGTCTCCAGGATCCTTTAAGGAGAGCATGTGACCTTTCTTGGCCAGGGAGCTCCTGAGCTTAATGAGTGGCCCCACCAGGAAGGGAACCAAATGGTTGCCTCATGCATGGATCCCTGAATGTGGCTGTCCTACTGTTTAAATTCCTGTATACACATACTGAAGTACTCTTTCAGAGAATAATGGGGGGGAGGGTTAAGCAGCTACAGAAGTTTGGTGAAAGCTATCTGAATAAGGATAAGGTTTCAGTCCTATTAACCCTGTGATAAACAACAAATAAAGAAGGTTCCAGGTAGCACCGGTCAGCTGTAGATCTGAGAACTCCCAACATCATGGCAGGCTCTCAGGGAGCCTGCTTGGGGGACTAGAGTTTGTCTGAGGGACCCCTGGCCAAAGAGCCTTTGTTCCTACAGAATTAGCAGTTGTGTTATGTGGAAGGTCAAGGCTTTCTCCTGCAGGGTGCCCATAGTCATACCTATAAAATGTTGCCTCCACCCTGTCCCCAGGAGTGGTAGGGGGTGGTGGCCCATACCCCAGGGGGATGAGAGGGGTAGCTCTGAGAGTTATTGCTCTGGGCTTTGCTAACAGCAGTCACACAGACACAGTTATGGCCAGATGCCTGCTGAGCCTCTGAACCATGTATGCAGATCTATTGAAACGTCTTCTCTTGCTCGTGATTGCAGGAAGCCCTTCTCGCCTCAGCGTCGGAGAGCAGCCAGAGGTGACCCATGACCCATATGAATTTCTTCAGTCTCCAGAACCTGCAACCTCTACAAAGAGCTAGCCTTGTAGATAGTTTTTTTTTGTTTTGTTTTTATTTTTAAATTTTTATTTGCATATACAGAGTTTTTGTCCTGAAACAAAGACTTTCATGTCCCCTTTGGCTTGTGGGAAGCAGCCTGGGGAGGTGGTGAATTGTCTCTGATATCATGTCAACTGCACATAGATCCATTGTTTCTATAGATAGCCCTATGAACCCTGAATAGTGGAAATCCTATATAAATGGTATGTGACAAGATCGCATAAAGCGGGTGTGGTCTGTCTCTGAGCTTCATGGTATCATAAAGCCTTTCTCTGCGGCTGGTGTGGACCCATGTCCTCCACAAGTGGCCCTTGGGAAGCAGACATGGTACGAGTCTGTCTGCATTTTGTTGGGAGTCCTGTATGTTCATTCCCACCCGTCCCCTACATCCGCACATTTCCAAGGCAGGCCATGGTGGTCGCACAAGAACATGTGTGTGGGGAGCTGATCGCACACCCTCCCGGCCCTGGACAGACAAGGAGTTGAGTGCAGCTTCTCTTTTTATTTCATCTGCCTAAGAAAGGAGCACACTCTGCTTGGAAGATTGAGAGGTCAACTGCCCTACCAGTTACCATGAAGTGTTTTATCTACATAAAATGTTTTTTATTCTCAATATGTTTACTGAATGCCTATTTATATTGGCAAAATGTAAATACAGATCTTAATTAAAAAAATACACAAAGAGTATAATTGCATAGAATTATTTACAGCACTGCTAGGTGTCCATTTTTGAGTGACTTCAGTAAAAATCTTCTCACATGAGGTTAACAGTGTTTGTTCTTTCTGCCACCTCCTCAGCATCTAGCCTATTTCTCGGCCCCCACAGTGATGTCTGGGGTCACACCCATTCTTGCTCAGCTTTCTACTCTTTCTATATTGTGAAACATGAAATCAGAGTCGACTACCTCCCAGGGTAGGGTAGGTCCTGGGGTAGAACGTGTGACTGTTAGCAGTGGGCAGTGTGATGTGTCCAGCCCCTGAGGACGAGGAGGGCTGGAGCAGATAAGGGTGCCTCACAGGCAGTTGATGAAAGGGGAGCAAAACCTGTGACAGGTGAAGGAGCATCAGGAAACGCCTGTGGCTGGCTTGTGGCAACAGAAGAGAAGGTTCTCAATGAGCTTAAGCTAGGAAGCATGACCCCACAGTGCAGCCATAAAGCCCTCCTGCTGGCCCTAGCGCCACTGCTTCCCACGGCCTCCAGCCTCACTCGAGCCCCACATCTCCGCATTGGCACCCCAACCTGACAGAGCCTGGGAGAGGCAGAATCTGGATTTTCAACCTCGAGGTGAGGGATGGGTTCTGCACCACCAGGACTCAGATGGGGGTTCTTTGATGATGTGCTAGAGCTCAGATTTTAGACTGGGTCCACTGAATCTTGTGCGTGAATGTGGTGGAGTTTCCTGCCTTGAGCCTTTACCTCTCTGGCCTGAGTTCTCCACGTTTGCCAGGGCAACATAAGGTGTAGCTCATGTTGGCACCATCCAGAGCCCCAGACCGCCCAGAACGGACTGGTCTCCCATCTCTAGGGCATGGCAACCATGCAAACAGCGGGAGAGGCCGCATCATGTGGAGGGATTCCCAAAGCCTTTTGGATCAGAAAGCTGTGGGCCCTCGGGGAATGAAGATGAAGGAAGAATGGAGACTGGTCAAACCTCTGACCTACAGAACAGTATGATAATGGAAACCTGTGGGTGATCTAAATCTCAAGCGTGTTGATCAATCACACATGATGGGGTCAGTGCGTTCTATAAAAGTGTGGTGGGACTGTGCTGTGGGAAGGGACAGTGTGCTGCAGTTGGGAGACAAAAGCAGGCTGTAATGCGAGTTCCCAGAACATCAAGTCTAAGTCCCTGTATGCACGTCTTCACAGAAAGCCCTGGTAACCCCAGGCTGGGGGTCAGGCTTTGTAGGTTCTCTGTTCTTAATCCCTGTTTCCTAGTGTTGATACAGTGAGCAGGCCCTGATTTTGTAGCTTCTAAAATTATTTTCATGAAGCAAAGATGGCCCTGAGGTAAGGTCATTTCTAGCTGTTTAGCTGTAGGTCAGTCTGAAAGCCCCAACTACTTACAGACTTGGTGCCCTGGGGCAGTGCACTTCCCACTCCTTACTCCCGATGGCCTTTTTCAGTGTCACACAGACAATGCCATGGGGGCCATTGGCCTTCAGGACACCTGGTGTTGAGATCACCCACCCCCTGGAGTAAGGGCTGTGTGGCATCCTTCACCACCTGTAGGCTGTCCACTTGTGTGTCTGGAAAACCATGTCCTGTGCCCAAGGCAGAAATGGTGTTCATCTTAAATTACCAGGAAGCACTTTCAAGAACTATGAAGGCCACACTGACCAATACTTGAGCAATGAATCCACTGTGCACAAGGGCTATGTCATTGCCATCCAAGAACTGTGGTTTTTCTCAAAGTCACATATTTTTGAAAACGTAGGTGTCTTAGATTGACCTCCCTCTCTGAGGGGAGCCATGCTCTGGCTTTTGGTTACCAGCGATCACAACTCTGATGTCCCCCGAAACCCATAGCCTATGTGTGCAGTTGACTAGATTCTCAGGGGTTTGAGACCCAGTCAGGCAGCCCCATTACTGCTCTGGGTCTCTTTGGTAGTACGTTGGCCCGGCATCTGGTGGGACACCCAGCAACAAGGGCCTGGCCTGGGCAGCACCATGGACAGCAGTGCCTAGCAGCCCTGGTGGCCGCCTGGTCAGCTGTGGGTGTATTCGGGCTCTTATCTCACTTGGACGTGATTTTGGTTGGAGGTCAAGGCAGCAGAGCTTTGTTGGTGTCAGCTTGGGCCTGCCCACAGAGGTCTGTGACATGATCCCTTATTGTGTGTCCAGATCCCTCATCCCCTGGGACGTCTGAGGCTGGTGGTCTCAGGAGAGCCTCTGGGCCCTATCTCCTGTTCCCCTGCTCAGCCCAGGTTTTCAGGGTAATTGCCCCTGTCATCCCAATGATGCTTTGCTCCTTTGCTGTCCCTTAGGATGGCATTGATGCAGTGTGAGGAAATGGAAATCCAGGGGAGCAGGTTAGGCAGGAGGCCAGGGGGGGAGTGGAATGAGCACAACCTGAGGTCATCCTCAGCACCAGCCCTGTGAGCCCAGCTCTCCAGAGGCTTTCGTGGCCATGTGTTGTGCAACACATGCCCTAACTCATGGGGAGCCCCTTCCTCCAAGTGGCCCCTGGCCCCACCCAGGTAGCCTTGTGATCTGCTGGTTTCTCTAGCTTGTGCCTCTCTATGTCTGAGCTTGGCTGCACACTGGGGGACAGACCCCTGGCCACCATAGGCACTGGGCAGCAGGGCTAAACACAGTACATTTGGAGGAGGCACAGTCAGCCTTCCCCTGCAGAGACTGCCCTGGCTCAGGTGGCTTCCCCCGGAAGTCACGTGGTGCCAGAGGTCAGTGGAGCCCACAGGGTGCCACCTCTGCAGACAGAAAAGGGACATGTACTATCCACCC
Source organism: Noctilio leporinus (assembly GCA_004026585.1). NCBI lineage: Eukaryota > Metazoa > Chordata > Mammalia > Chiroptera > Noctilionidae > Noctilio > Noctilio leporinus. The sequence goes on along the minus strand of PVIW01007080.1, from coordinate 37,850 downwards.
TCCTGACCCCCACCAAGGGAGGGATGGGTGATTTATCTGAATGTGGGGGCCTTCAGATAAGAGTTCTTGGACCCCACAGATGGTAACTGAAAAAAAAATTTTTAATTAAAAAAATATTTTTTATTCATTATTTTCAGAGAGAAGGGAAGGGAGAGAGGCAGAGAGAGAGAGAGACATCAAGGTATGGTTGGTTGCCTTTCACCTGCCTCCAGCCATGGACCTGGCTGGAGACCTGGCTTGCAACCTGGTTATGTGTTCTGGCTGGGAATTGAACCAGTGACCTTTGGGTTCGCAGGCCGGCACCTATCCACTGAGCCACCAGGCAGGGCTGAAATCTTCTTTAGCTTAAAAATTGAGACAGAGGGGAGAAGCAGGGATGGAGGAAAGGTGAGGTGAGCCATACCAGTTAGCTGTCCTCCGGAGAAAACCCTCCCTGGTGCATGGCCCCTACTCAGTGCACAGTGTTCATAAGTCCCTCACTCTCCCACTCTCCTTCTGCTGTGGCCCTCTTGTGGCCACCAAGAGGGCAGCCTGCTGAGCGATCAGACTCAGGCAGCTAGCTATGTCTGCTGCAGTCCCCAGCTCTGACACTAGAAAGAGTGTGTGAATCTTCATTCCTGCAGCTAAAACAGCTGATGGGGTCAAGTGTGACTAGGAAAGTTGGGACCAACTCCTTGGCCACCATGAGCTGTTGAAGCAGGAGGTCAAAGAGGGCCATGAGTTGACTGCTTTGTCACTAAGAGGCTGTGATAGGAAGTGTTCTAGTCAAAACTGAGAATCACAGAAAACGATCTCAAGTGCAGGTGGTGAAGGGTGGTGCTGCCCGCCAGCCCGTCCCATATAAAGCGTCCGAATGTCTTAATCTCATGGTCTCCATAGGTTCTGTTCTAGCGTCCCCCTGCCCATTTCCGTACTTGGCAGCAGGTGTGTCCAGAGGACTGGGCTTTATGAGGTACCTTGGGCTCCATTGTTGCCATGTCAACCAGGGCGGTCCTGAAGTCCTCATTGGCTGGCCCTCCTCAGTTCAGCCTTAGCTAAGAGCACGTATGCTTTTGTGTTCAGTCAGGGCATCTGATTGCTGAGAAAATTGCAAGTGTTGGCTGCAAGAGAGGTAGGTGCCTCGCTTCTTCTATTCTCACCAGGGGAGGTCCAGAAAGCTAGGCCAAGACAGCAGGACACAGAACAAAACAATGATTCAGAAATATCAGGTCTGTGTTCAATGGCACGCTTTAAAAATGTTCACACAAAGGCCATGATGTCATAAGGACTCCAGTGAGTGTTGCGTGGTGTGTATGTGTGTACAGTACGCGTGCATGTGGGCTTGGTGTAGATGTGGTGTGTGTGGTGTTGTGGGTGTGGTGTGGTACAGCTGTGTTCCCATGCCACGGCAATATGAAAGCGAAGTGGGAAGGAGAGTGTTTTCCTTTGCTCTCACTTTTGGGCCCGATGGCTGCATGGTGGTGGTGGGAAGTGGGCTCTGTGAGGTAGCAGCTGTTGCTGGCTGGGTGCGGGAACCTGGCCTGCCGCTGCCTTCTTCCGTCATTGGGGCAGGGAGCCCCCACGGTGCTGCTAGTCCAGCCCTAGGGTCCTCACCAGATGCTTCCACTGTGCCACTGGCATACAAGCCAGCACCCTTGTTTCATTTCTGTCTGTGTGAAGTAGACAGGGTGGAGCTGAATCTCCAGTAGGAAGGGGTATTTCCTAGAGGGCTTGGCCCCAAGCAGACGTTCCCTGAAGTTGGATGGATGGGTGGCTGGGGGTGGATGGCTCTGACTCCCTCTCAGGGGGAGAGGGACTGTCCCCAGATAGGACACTTGGTCCACACACAGGGAGACAAATCAGGGTGTTCACGGGGTGAACACCCCGTGCCCATTTCATGGTGTTCATGGTGCCCATTTCACCACAGAAGGAAACAAGCAGTGTCTGGAGTTTTGTCCCAGTTTTTTTGAACTGATATGATCTCTCAAGATAAGAATCTGAACTAGAAAATACATCATCCCTTATTGCACATATTTCAAACTGGGTGAAACGAACACTTGGTTTTTATTAATGGAGTTGAGCACAGACCCAGCTGAGAGGGAAAGAGTGGGATTAGGGGGCAGCACCTAGGGGCAGGAGTTGGCAGTCCAGCCCCTTTGGTCCCAAAGAATCCAGTGAGATCCCATAGCCCGCCCAGGAGACCCTGGAACTGCGCCTGGGGGAGCATCGGGACTCAGCTACCACCTGCAGATCTCCCAAGTCCTACCAGGTAAATGTTTCGCATCCATTGTTTTGGCAGATGCCATCTTGCTGATGCCCTGCTTCCGGCCAAGCGCGCTTGCTGGCAGTGGCAGGGACTCACAGCCCTGTCATCAGGCGCTGTTTCAACTTGATTTCATTGTAGATTTGATCCAGGCAGAATTGCAGATTCCTTTGCTCACTGCTGTGGGCAATTTTCAGATTTGGGTGGCGTGAACATTTTCAGTGTATTTTGCCTCTCACATTTCAAGATCTTTCAGTTTGCTCTTACGCTGTGATAGTTTAGCTGCTTCTGTTTTAGGTTTTAAAGGTTATCAGAACTTAAAGAATTGTTCTGTTTTATTTTTATTTATTTATTTATTTATAGATTTGATTTATTATTTTTAGAGAGAGGAGATGGGAGGGAGGCAGAGAGGGAGAGAAGCATCAATGTATAGTTGCCTTTCACCTGCCTCCAGCTACAGACCTGGCTGGAGACCTGGCTTGCAACCTGGTTATGTGCCCTACCTGGGAATCGAACCAGCGACCTTTGGGTTCACAGGCCGGCACCTTATCCACTGTGCCACCAGCCAGGGCTTGCTGTGTTTAAATTCTACAAAATGTGAAACAGGTTACCCCTTTTCAGTATCCATCTTTTGCTGGTAATCTTAATATTTTCATTATTCTAGTCTGGCCCTTGGAGCATACTTTGAGTTTAAAGTTTTAAATCTTCTGGAAGTACAAACATATTTTTCTTTACTTCTTATCTTTTTGTTTCTTCTCTTACATATTCTCCATTGCCCCTTCTGGAAACTCTTAATAGATAATAATATTGCATCTCCAGCTTCTGTTCTACATGTCACTTGAATTTTCTCTCATAATTCTCACGTCTTCACTTTTTTCTTCCAAGATCTGCAATAATTCCTGATTTCACTGTCCAGATCATGGGACTTAAATTTTGGGTCACATTTTTTTTTTTTTTTTCTGTTAGTGGGCTCTTAAATCTGCATGTTGTTTTTTATTTGTGAATCATGTTTTCATACTAATATTGCCTTTCTGTGTTCCCTCCCATCCCCCAGTACCTGGTCTTGTGTTGTAAATGTGATATTCTTGCAGGTCTCCCTGAGATTCTCATGTGACCCAAAAAGCTGGGGGCCATTGCAGCACCATGTCCACCTGGTGTCACACCCGGAGAACCAGAGCAAATGACCAAAAGCAGTTGGACAGCAGCCAAAATCTGCTCTCTGGAAAATTCCCAAAAGAATTCACAACTCATAAGTTCTGTGGCTCAGTGGATTGAACTTTGGCCTGAGAACTAAAGGGTCATGGGTTCAATTCCCAGCCAGGGACCTTGCTGGGGTTGTGGGCCAGGTTCCCAGTTGGGGCTTTCAAGAGGCAATAGATCATTGTAACTCTCACACATCCATGTTTCTCTCCCTCTCTTTCTCCCTCCCTTCTGTTCTCTCTAAAAATAAATAAAAATCTTGAAAGAAAGGGAAAAAGAAAAGAAAGTCTTCGAATATTTTCAACATCTCTGTCTGTCCCCAAAGACATACATTTATGTCAACTACATTTTCGGTGCATTTTACTCAGAAGGGACAACAAAGGACTCTGCACAGGGCATAATGCGGCAAAATTTTCTCCAACTCTATCCGTAGCAGCTGTGAAACATCATTTGCCTCATCTTCTACACCCTCAGACTTCTACACCCCAAGTCCTTCCTTCCTGACCCCCTGACTGCACCACAGTTCCCTCCCAGCTACTATACCTGGGTGACACCAGGTATAGGCCTTCCCAGTCCCCAGGGAAGGAATAGCACAAAACTTTCTGGAAATGCAGTCTCTGGTTCTGTTCTTAAGGGGCATCTGCAGAAAGAATTCTCAGGGGAAATTTATGTTGAGTAAAAGCATCACCTCATCACACCAGCAGAGTTTGCTTTTTCTGTGTTCCCTCAGTTTCCCAGGGATGAGGGCCTCATGCTGGTGTGGGTTTTTATCCCAAACTAACGGGTCTTTTTGATGAGTCCTTGCACATTTATAAACATGCCCTGGACTTGTTTTTAAAGCCACTCCTAGTAGGTGATGGTCTGGTCCATGTTCCTGATTGTGGCCTTAGTCACCTTCCGTACCACAGTAGGCTGTCCCCTGGCTATTAGGACTGGTAGCTGCCAATACGTGGGATCTTGGGTGGATGCTCCTTCTGGTTCCTTGACCATATGGGCCGTATACCTTCTAAGAGCTGTTTGCCACAGCTGTGGCCTGGTTGATCTCTGCAGGATTTCCTTCGATTCTCCTGCAGAGGGCCCTCTACTGGCTCCAGCCTTAGCACCAGCCCTGTCACCTCTGCTATGAACAGTGGTCCTGGGCTATGCCAGGCAGTGGATTCCCACCCCTAGGACCTCCCCAGCCACACCGGGCTCCAGGCAGGAGGCCCACGGCCTTCCACACTCCCCTCCTCAGTTTTGCAGATGGGCCACTGTGGCAAGACCCCATGGCTCGCAGGGGAAAGTGGACATTGCCGCCTCCCTCACCTGTCCAGAGTGAATGGCTGGTGGAAGCCCCTCCACAAATACCAGGTGGTATCCTGGGCCACGTTGTGGGCTTGGCCGTAGCTACATTTTGCATGTTTATTTCCCTGCGGCCTCAAGAGTGCAAGTACCTCATCCACAAAGTATCCTTTTCCTGGGGCAACACCTACCTATTGTCTAGAGTGGGGTGGGGCTTTGGAAAAGCTCCTCCGGTGGGGAATCCAGATGGCTGCCTGAGATGGCTCCTATACCCCGTCCTCCGCTCTGAGTCCCCTGCAGGCGTTGCCTCCTATTCTCCGACTCCCTATCTCGGGGCCCTGGCTAAAAGCGTGGATGCTGACACAGGAGCGTCCACCCTCACCTGCGATTGATGGCGCAGACAGCGCCCCTGTCTACGAGAAAGTGGCAAGGGAGCCCTGGGCCAGGGGTGGAAAGCTGCAGGGACAGGGGGGAGATGAAGATCTGGGCCCCTGAAGCTTTCCCAACAATGCACAGGGTTTGACCTGTGCGGTCCAATGAAGAAGAGGGAGTTTAATAAGAATGCTAAAGCATTTACAATGGACAGCCGAATTTTGTTTACCCCGAGCCTCTGCCACAAGGGTGCTGTGGAACCCTGTCTCCCACCACAGAGCTTTCCAGTCCAGCTCCTCACGTGGCTGGTTTATTTCAGGCCTGAGATCCGCCCCGGGTGGCGGTGCTCCCTCGTGGTGCGCCCAATTAAACACCCGCCTTTTTATCGCAGCGGTTTGCAACACGGCGGCTTGAGGTTTTGTGTTTCTTATTCAATCCTCTTGCGACATCAGCCCATTTGTAGGCCAGGCCTGTGAGTGCCAGCAACCCTCTTAGTAGCAGCATGGCCTGTGTATGTTTCCCCTGGCTGCTGCCATAACAAGCACCACAGACTGGGCGGCTTAAACAAAGAAATTAGTTCTGGGGCCAGACGTCTGCAATCAAGGTGTGGGCCCGGCTGCACTCCCTCTGAAGCCTCCAGGGGAGGGTTCGTTCTGGCCTGTCTCCCAGCTCTGGTGGTCTCAGGTGTTTCTTGGCTTGTAAATGGTGGCCTCCTCTGTGGGCTCACATGGTCGAACCTCTGTGCCTGTCTAGGTCCTGACCTCCTCCTTTCATAAGGATATCAGTCATGTGGATTAGGGCCCGCCCTAAGGACCTCATCCTAACTTTTGCCAAGACCCAATTTCCAAATAAGATCACACTTGCAGATTCTGCAGGTTAGGACTTCAACATCTTTGGGGAGACACAGTTCAGCTCCTAACTGTTGGTTTTGCTGATGGGCTGGATTATAACCCATTATCTCAATTCCCTTTTGACCCAGAACTCAGCCCTGTTCTGGCCCCGTGTGTGCTCGCCCTGAGCTCATCTCTGCTTTATGGTACAGCAGGGAGTTGGGGTTCCTGTCTACTCACCTGCCCTGGGCCTCCCCCACCCCTGGGTAGCTCCGTGCCCATTCAGGGCTGCCCCTCCCCCTTATCCTGAGCAGTGGACCCAGAATGGGTTCCTGGCTGTCCAGGGCTCAGTCTGCTTTTGGAACACAATTTCCAGCCCAGTTTCCCACCACTAGGCACCCCACTCCCCCTACAGCAACATCCCTCAGGCCCCAGCAACAGCACTGAGGGGGTGCCAGCATCCTCCAGCACCCGCAGGGACCACAGCCCATGGCCCTAGGGTGGGCAGGAAGGAACCACAAAGGTGGGCCTCTGTACAGGGCAGAGGTCAACCTCCAGGATTGGCTGACCCTCTGAGTCAGTGCTTCTCTTGGCTGGCTGATCCCTATGGTCATTGTGCAGAAACCCTAGAATCTGGGCATCTTGTGTTGCGGCCAGAGGCAAAACGAACTTGGGCACATGGTGGAGAAGTTCCTAGTGAGGACATTGGAGCTGGCATCTCCCCCGTCTGGTTGTGGTGGCTCCACGGCTGGCCAGGGAGGGGGGAATTGGACGTGACTGAGGCAGTGGGAAGCCTGCTGCGGGCCCTGCTCTCCGCCCCTTCCTGCTGCAAACAGGACGAGAGGTTAATGGTGTGACGAGGGCGTGTCCTGGGCTGGCGCCCTCTGTGCTGTTTGTTTACCAAACACAGATTGTTGCTAGGGCCCTTCCAGCCTGTTCTCAGAACAGCTCCTGTGAACCCTCCGCTGGTCAGGCGGCTCCTGATTTGTAATGAAAGTGTGATCACGAACCCTCTTCCTTTTTCTTGTAAGCTTGAACCTAAGATAAAATTGCCTCTGAAAGTGAAAGCAGGGAACTTGAGGGTCCGGCACCCACCCTGCGACCTTTCCCTTCCAGGGGCTCGGCCCACCCTCGTGAAGGCCACTGAGAGGAAAGGCCAGGTCTTCTTGGGCAAAAACGTGACCAGCTTTTGCACGGCAGTCACTCCAGGGGGTGACCTGTGTGTTGAGGGCCTGACTCAGACCTGGCTGAGTCCTGAGCGTGGGCCGAGGTGTCTGGTCAGAGGATGGGCTGAATTCTCTCCCAGGTGAGGTACAAGGTGGGCTTGCTTGTTTTGGGGATGGACAGCTTCCTGTCCCAGGGGAGTATCTGCCACTGCATGTAGGCAGGACACCACCCTGGAATCTCAGGGCCCCGTCCCCCTGGAAGCCTCACTTCTTTGTTACCAGGTGACACCCTCCAAGAGATGGCCTGTCCTTGGCCTTGCAGGTTTGGGACAGCTTGAGAAATTGAACACAAGCAGCTCTGCTGGCTGGCCAGGCAGGTCCAGGTCAGTTGACCCAGCCCCTCAACTTTGGGACTGAGGAGCCTCGCGGGGCCTGTGATGTCTCTACACTCCTTGTCAGCGGTCTCAAGTACCAGCAGAGTGTAGGTGTCCGGGCAAAGGCTTGGGTCCCAGCTTTCCCTGCTGCCTAGGCGGAGGCCCTGTCCAGCCACTGGCTACCCCCAGCACTACCACCCTGCCCACAGATTTCTGACAAAGGCCGTTTCACTCTTGCTCTGCGGAGGAAGGGGCTGCACCTGGGCCACAGTGCCACTTCCTGCTGTGTCTCATTGTCCTTGGCTGGCTGTCACCCTCCTGTGTCCTGCCACTCAGGACATGCTCTTGTTACCCCAGTAACCACACAAACAGTGCTCCTCAGGCTTCAGGGACCAGGTGCAGGAGGACCAGCGTGCCAGGACTTATTAGTATTACCAGCTGTGACAGTGAGGCCTGGCCCAGCCTCTGGCTACCTGCCTCACTGCCCCGCACCCTACAGGGGCCTGGCCTCTGACTGCACAACAGCAGAGTAGGGGAGGCTTAGGCCTAATGCCCAGCCCCACAGGGTCTGGTGGTCACAGGAAGGGCCTGAGAGTCACCCTGTCCCCCATGTAGCACCAGAGGGGCCTGGTCAGTCCTGTCCCCTGCTTACATCCCCCAGAGCATGGCTAGTTCTCAGCCATCTCCCCATCCCCAATTCCCAGGTGCTCCTGTTAAGATCTACCCTTGGCCCAGCACCGGCTTTCCTTTCTGACCCCCCTGGTGCCTCCCTCTTGCCCACCCTCCTTAGGTTGTCTCAGGGCAGGACACCCTAGCCAGGTGGGCCTTGGGTCTGCACTCACTGCCAGGAGGCCAGTGGATGAGGGAGGAATGGGTTGCTTTGGCTGGCGCCAGCCTCCACTCAGGCTTGGAGCACGCTGTGGCCATTTGTGACTGGACCCTCATCAAGACAGGACCACACGTACAAACCCAAGCACCAGGGCCCCTGGGGCGGATCCACACCAAAGCAGACTTTGCAGGTACAGTGGCAGATAGGACAGAACCCGAGAAGGGGCTCCATAGGATGGAGCCATAATTCTACCCCTTGTTCGGAGTCTGCCCTGTTGGTTGGCCCTTCTGTAAAATCCCTGGAGCCTTTCCTACACGGTGGTGAGCCAGGGGATGCCCAGCTCCCTGAGCTGAGAAGGAAAGCCTGCAGCGAGACAGCATTTCCCGCCATGCCCAGGCCACCTTCTGTCCTCCGGGAGATGGGCCTGCAAACTCCGAACCCTTCCTTTCCTTCTGGCGCAGAACTCTTCATGGGAAGCAGGGCAGGGCCGGTGGGGGAGGCCACGTTCTCTGGTGCTTCCGCCTCCTTCTGTTTGGTTTCCATGGAGATGGTGTGTTGGTCCCCAGGGGAGAGGAGGAGAGAGGTGGGATGTGAGGGCTGGCGTTTACCTCTGAGCCCTGCAGGGAGTGAGGGCTGGGGAAAGCCGGAGGGGTCCTGGTGGAGGGAGCGCAAGGGCGCTTACTCACCCCACCGCCTGTTGGAATCCTCCCTCCCTCCCTCCTTTGTGTCTTGGTGATACACGTTCTTCCTAATGCCAGCCAGGCTTTCAGCAGAAGGTCTCAGCTGCCCAAAGAACCCCACCCCCACCCTTCAGCCCGCGGCTCGGTTCCCACCTGTGCACACAGGCCTTCCCCTTAGTGGAGCGGGTGGGAGCCACACCCTTCAGGGTGAACAACTGTTTGCCTGTTGCGAGGCCATGGCTTTCACTGGAAAGCCTGCCTGCGGCAGGCTCTGCTCCTTCTGCTGGTCAGAATGTTAGTCACAAGGGCAACTATAGTCAACCACTGCCTCCTTTCAACCATTCCGAGCACTATCATGTCACTGAGGATCAGCCTTGCTCTCTATTTAAGGTCACCATGTGAGGGCTGGGCTGTGGGGCCAGGCGCCACCAACGGCCCTGCACCCACTTGGTGGACAGCCAAATTTAATTCTCAAGTGGCCACTTGAGAGGCCCACTGCAGTGCTGTTTCCTCATAGAACAGGGGCTGTTTGCATGTAGCTGACTGGTGCTGTGGCCCTCAGACACACAGTCTGCACCCCAGGCCCTGTGATCAAGGTGCAGGAGAAGGCTGGCTGTCTTGGGCATTTTCAGTTGAGTCCCCTAACTCCCTACCAAATCACAGGGCTCATCAGGACCTCGGTGTCTCTAGCAGCCTTGGGGACATAAGTGTGTGGCCTGTGGGGCGGCCCAGTAGCTCGGGCAGGAGCCTAACCTGGCCTCCAGGCCTCAATTCCTGGCACCACGTGGCAGGGTGGCTGAGGGAAGGTGCCCCACCACAGGGACGTAGGTCCTTTCTGCCATGGGCTGCTGCTACCTGTTTCTCCCAGCACCTGAGCAGAGGCGGCTCTGACCCCATCCCTCACCTGCACAGGTTGCCAACAGGAGGTTCCTCCTAAATTTTTCCTTCCAGAAGCACAAAAGCCAACCATTGTAGGGCTTGCAGCAAAAGCAAAGGGTTCAGTAAATGCATTGGGAGCGGGAATTACTGGTGAGGGGCTGGGAGGAGGCAGGAGGGAAGAGGGGGCCCAAAAGGGAGTCTGTGGCCTGGGGACCTCATGGGTTAGAGCTGGGGGCTCTGGGCAGCGAGGGGCTGTGTCTCACCCCCCAGCACAACAGTGCTCAGTGTCCCTCTGGCCTCCTGATTCTGAAACATGTTTGGATGGAGCTGTCCCTGCACATGCTATATCCAGCCCATCTTCCTGAAGTAAAACACTGGAGCCCCTCATTGGATTGATGAGGAGCAGCCCCTGTCCACAGGACACAGTTGTGTCTTTGGCGTGTTGGCCTGGGACCCTCTGCCCACCAGGCCCTGAGCACAGAGGATGGGGGCTGGGGGCTGTGCCAGGAGTTGGCATCCAGCCATGACAGGAGGCATTTCCTCTGTGAGATCAGGGTGCAGGGCCTGTGGGGTTCACCAGGCTGTCAGTCAGCTCTGCTGGCCTTAAAGAACTGCATGCAGGTCTCCAGATCTCCAGGAGAAACACCAGGGTTCTCCTGCTAACTCATGCCAGACTTGGAAAGGGAAGGCCTTTGCTGGCATGTTGTATGGCCTCCCAGAAGCATCGAGGGGCTACGCTTACCCACTTCGGGCAGCAAGTGCCCAGAGTTCTCACCACCAAGCAGGGGAGACTGCATGAGAAAGACAGTGCTTGTTCCTCCTGCTGTTGGCTGTTGGTTGCTCCATTTTGAAGCCTGAGACAGGAACATCCTGAGGAGCCCTCAGGACATAGGTAGGAGTGAGACTGTGGTGAGGATGAGACCTCCTGGGAAGACGGGAAGACGTAGAGGGTGCCCATTGCGAAGGCGCGAAGGAAAGCCATGTTCAGGGAAAATAGAAGAGAAAGCATCTTGGCTGTTACTAAGCAAGAAGAGGACTGTACACACTGCCCCAAGCTAACGTTAGAGGAAACATGGCTGGATGTCCTTTTAATGCAGGCACTTTGCACTCTGGCCTCAAGACAGAGGTCCTTGCCTTTGAGGTTTCCAGTTCTGTGCTGTGTCTCCTCGAGTTTATCACTACGTCGGGGCTAAATGTTTTACATGAGACTTAATCAGAATGAGCTCTGCGAGACATGCTTTACAAGCTGACTTTGATGGTATTTGTACAAACCCAGGCGAAAGAATGACTGTTTCCACTAGAATATACACAGTGCAAGTTCGTAACCTCCAACCGTGACCCAGGTTCGGAGGGAATGTGGGAGAATGCAGTGAGAGCCAGGTGGAGCTAATCAGGAGACAGCAGCCAGGTCCAAACGCAACGGAAGCAGAAGCCCTTGCTGAGACTGCCCAGCGAGGGGGTGGGGTCCCGTTCCGCAGAGCTCCCCCGACAGGGGCGAGCGGCCCACCGGCATCTATCACTGGGGTGCACGGGGAGGCCGGCCCTTCCTCCTGCTCCCCAAGCTGCAAATAGGCTTCTGTGGGTGGCCCTTTTCACTTTCCAGAAATAATTATAAACCATCTGTTCTCATGTTTGTTCATTTTTAGGGAACGAGAAATGGAAAGTTTGGCCCCGCCGTGAAGGCACAGGGCTGAAACAGGCACAGAACCCACGATCGCTGACGCTGTTTTTCTGCTCACATACATGTCTCAGATGTTCTCGTAATAACCTGGGGTGCTCCTGCTGCATGCTGGAGCTGGTTCCCCAGCTTAACAAAACCCTGCTGGGCACGACGCTTGCCATAGGTCCGTATTTGCCTTACGGGCAGGGTAGCAGGCCCTGCTGGGATGGGGGCCTGCAGGTCTCAGGCCAGCAAGGAGGAGCTGCTGCCCAAGACCGGGTGGGCTCGGGACTGGCTGTCCAGCAGCTCCCCAGTGTTCTGGGCTAGGACCCAGCCCCCAGCTTCCTGGGGTGAAGTCCTGGGGGCTGGGTTAGGTGTGCATAGAGGAGGGTTGGTACCTGTCCTTTTCCTTCTCCTTTCTAGCGTCCAACAGGATGAGTACATTTGATGATGTGGCGTGGGGCCACCAACAGCAAAGGTCAAAAGCCTCCATAAGAAACAAAAATCTGACTTTCAAGTGCAAGGACTGCCACCACAGCCATCCCCCTGTTTCATCACTCCTGTTTAGCCAGAGCTGGGACAAGGCCCAGGGTCGCCTTGTGGCTAGGACCACTTAGTCACAGCCTTTTGCTTCCGCATGGGCATGGTCCTATGTGTGTAACGTGGTGCGTGAGTGTGTGGGAGTATGTGTGGCGTGCATGTCGTGTTACATCATTCCACACTCACTGTTGGGGATCATGCCAGCAGGGCCCACTCCATGAGGCCCATTTCTTGAGCTGCTTCTTATCAACGCTGCAAATACTTGCTCACAGGTCACTATTAAGAAAATGGAAATAGAAGCCACAGACAGAACATTTGCAAATCATATACTTGAATCCAGAATACATAAAGAACTTTCAAAACTCAAGTCTGAGAAAAATGACCTAGATTTTAAAATGGGTAAATGAGTTAAATTATTTGCCAAGGTGGACAGACCTGTGGGTGGCCAACAAGTGGAAAGATGGTTGACCTCATTGCCCTCACTGGCGCAGGGGGATGCGGACAACAGCAGAAGGTACCACCATGGACTGTGAGAGACTAAAATTAAAAAACCCAACAGTACCAAGTGTTAATGAGGCTGAAGGGAAATTGGAAGTCCACACATCACTAGTGGGAAAGTAAAATTACACCACTTTGGAAAGCATCTTGCCGTTTGGTTAAAACTGTAAAATACATTTATCATATGAACCAGCAATCCCATTCCCAGTTTCTTACAAAAAGAAAACACAGGTGCATGTATCACAAGAATTGGGAGGACAGTTGCTGTGCCCACACAGTGCAGTACCTTTTCAGGACTCAGGAGACTCTGAAATATCAGTACTTACAATCAACTAAAGGTTGGCTTGAATTTGGTGTAAGATACGCTCAATATCAACAACTTGCTTTTTAATTTTGTAAATTATCATTTACCACCTTTCTCCACACAGGAAATGGATTCGAACCCCAGTTTATCTGCACTTGGGTAAGTTTGTAAGCTTGCCACACCACGGCCTACCTTCCCATCATGACCCTTGGTAATCCTAAACATCTTTCTGCCCAATGTAGGGCCCGTGTGGCCCAGCTCTGCCCCCAACCTACAGAGGCACGTGGTACCCTTCCTGTCCCCTCACATTCAAACTTCTCTCACTGCTTCCCTGCTCCTCCAACCCCCAAGGTGACCTCTCCCCTGCTCCCTTCCCTGGGGGTTCCCCTTGTGCAGTAAATGCGGAAGCACTCAAACGATGTCCCAGAAGCTGTTGGTTTCCCAGTTTCTACAGAAAAAAGGAAAACCACAGTAAAGAGCCTTGCTGATGCAGCCTTCCATAGCTTGCAAATAGAGGAGGAAGGAAAACATCCCAACTCATTCTGTGAGGCCACTTTTAACCAAAGTCAGACAAAGTCATCACAGAAGAATGCCATCAGGCAATATCCTTCATGAAATACAGACAGAAATCCTTAACAAAATATTAGCAAACCAAATCTAGCAACATATGTACAGGATTATATTCCATGGCTGTGTGATGTTGATTCTAGGACTGCAAGATTTTTTCAAGATATGAAAATCTATTTCATTATACAAAACATTAATAGAATAAATGACAGTAAGCATATGATCATGTCAATAAAGGCAGAAAACGTAGCTGACAATTTCCACTTAGGATTAAAAAAATATTCTCTACAACATAGGGATGAAATGGAAAGACCCTCATGCTGACCAAGTAGCACCTATGAAAACCTTACATCATACTTCACCAAATGATATAAAACTAATATCATACTTTATGATGAAATACTGGATACGAAGCCCCAGCTGGTGGCACAGCACATGAGGTGCCGGCCCGGGAACCCAAAGCTCGCTGGTTTGATTCCCAGCCAGGGCACATAACCAGGTTGCAAGCCAGGTCTCCAGCCAGGTCTGTAGCTGGAGGCAGGTGAAAGGCAACCATACATTAATGTGTCTCTCCCTCTCTCCTTTCCCCTCTCTCTGAAAATAATAAATAAAATCTTGAAGAAAAAAAAAAAGAAATACTGGATACTCTTCCTTCAGACTGGAAACAAAGCAAGGATTTTCCACTCATCACTTTTATTTAACCTTGTATTCGATTCCTGTCAGTGTGCTTCAGTAAGAAAAATAAAGGCTTACAGATTTGAAAGCAAAACTGTGTTTATTTGCAGACAACATGATACTGAAATATACACTCAAAACAAACCAACCCCTATTAGTACTAGTAAAATGATTTAGCGAGAAACAGTTCAAGAGCTCTCCAATGAGCTACCCCTGGACCATTATCGTCAACGTTATTGGGAGCACAGCTGAAGTCCGCTCCAGCTCCCAACTGGCTTCAGGAACCTCCAGCCATCTCCATGGCAAGTTGCCTCAGCCAGGATCATAATCAAAAGTTTTCAGTTGCCTGGGTCCACCTAGAAATGTTTTTATGTAAGTTTCCATGATCTGGAATGGAAGCAGTTGTTAGAAAATACATGTTATTTTCTTTTTCAACTTTTGCTTTATTAAAAGAAAGAAAAGGACATACATTCATGTATAAAACGTCATCATGCTCCTCTATACAGCAAAAAAGGATCTGAAAATAATGTGTCCTATTTGCAACTGCATAAACAATAAATTGAACAAAACTAGTATAAAGTATGCACACTGAAATCTAGAAACATTGGCTGATAGCTGAAGACACTTGAAATAAATGAAATGATATTACAGTGTGGATAGATTGGAGTAGTCAATATTGTCAAGATAGCAATTTTTCTCCAAACCGATCTATGCACTTACTACAACCCCCATTGAATTTACCAGCAGCCTCTTCTTTTTAGAACACTATCTGGGCTGAGGAAAGGGAAGCCAGGCTCAGATAACATGCATGGGGTTCATCATAGAGCAGCCTCTTCTTTTTAAAGGAAATTGACAAACTGATCCTAAAATATGTATGGAAATTTAGAAAACCTAGAGTAGGTAAAAATAACTTTGAAGAAAACAAAATTGGAGGAATTATGCAACCTGACTTTACGTTCCCCTCTAAAGCTACAGTATCAGGATAATGTGGGTCTAGCATAGGGTAGACATATAGATCAATGCAGCAGAATTAAAAATCCAGAAATAAATACATTTTAAACAATAGTGCCAAAGCAATCCAATAGGAGAAATGAGAGTAATTTCAACCAATGGTGCTAGAACGATTAGATATTCATGTTGAAATAAAAATGAGTGTACCTTTGGGTACACTCACCAATAAACTTTGACCCAGGAATTGCGCCCTGAAAATGAAAATAGACTCTAGGCTTCCTGGGTTCAACTGGGCTCCCCAGTCACCTGCACAGGGAATCCCATTCACCTGTGATTGTTTCCTCATCTGTATAATGCTGATAATAAAGTTACCTACCTGTAAGGTTTTTGTAAAGATTAAATGAGATGCTTCATGAACTAGCACGCTGCAGACTATACTTGTTTAGTTCCTTTAAAAATTATATGTATATCATATTTGCAACTGTATAAAATAAAATTCAAATCTTACAAATAAGAAAAAATTGACAGGAAATGCATGAAAATGCATTGAACTTTGTCCAATTTTTAGTTTTTTTCTATTTTCCAAGGTCTTGTATATAGTTGCATGATTTTCAGAACATATGAAATAATATTAAAATATATGACATAATATTTAAAATTATTTTAAAGTTAAAGAAGAGAAGGTGAAAATGATACATTGGACTGCATCAAAATTTAGGGTTAGTGTTTGGTTTAGATTTAAACAAAGTCTTCACCAAAGAGGAGCTGTAGATGGTAAATAAGTACATGGAAAGGTGTTCAATGTTATTAAACATCGGAAAGCACAAATTAAAACCACAGTGAAATATCACTGCATACCCATTAAAATGGCTATGATCAACAAGATTGATTAAGATGTGGAAGAATTGGGAGTCTCACATGTTGCTAGAGGGGAGATGAAATGGGAAGGCAAAACAATGCCACATTGACAAGTAGTGGGATGGTGTCTTCAGTTAAATACATGCTCACTGTGTGGTCTAGCCACCTCACTCCTGGGCTCTTACCAAAGAGGAGCGAAACCATGCACATGTAACTGGCATACTACTTAGCTAGGGCTGCTGTGACAAACACAGACTGGGTGGCTTAAACAACACTAATTTTCTCACAATGCTGGAGGCTGACCTTGGTCTGAGACCAAGGTGTACAGTCAAGGTTGAATTCTTCCGAGGCCTCTTTCCTTGGCCGTCTCCTCCAGGTCTTCACCTGGTCTTCCCTTTGTCTGTACTTTTGTCTTAATCTCTTTATTGTATGGACACCAGTCATGTGGATTGGGGCCCACCCAATGGCTTCATTTAACATGACCTCTCTTCACATACAGTTGCACTCTAAGTTAGTAAGGGTTAGGACTTGAACATATAAAATTGGAAGGGAACTCAATTCAGACCATAACACAAGGATTGGGAGCAAAGATACCTCCTAGTCCTTTCCCTGAACCCAAGAGCTCCTGAGGTAGGTACCATTACTCAAAATCGATTAATCAAATAGGCTTGAATTCTGTTTAAGAATAAACTCAATGTCAACAACTACTTCTTTTTTCATTTTATGAATAATCATTTATGCCCTCATAGAGTTCACCTACAGTTGGGCAAGTTTATAAGCTTACTGAAGTTGTTCTATCTTTCTGAAAAAGAGCTATATACTTGTCTTAACTAAAGTTGCTTAGACAAATAATTCATATACAAATGGGTATTTTAAGATATTGTGATAACATAATAGAAAATAGAATGGCTTCAGTTAACATTATTGAAACTGGTAACCATTCATGTAGCTTACTGCACTTGCCTTCCTTGAAAATGTATACTACTTCTTCTTGATATTCTTCATAACTAACATTTGAACTAATTTCACAAATGTAAGTGATGCTCATTTCTCTTGTATCTTTCTGCAACATTCTACATCTGGATGCTCTTTTAATAGTTTATGATAGTGTTTAGCTAAGTAGGGCTTATCCTTTACTCATTGCCCAGTCAAGTAGATGCTGAATAAATGTGTGTGTGTGTGTGTGTGTGTGCACGTGTGTGTTTTATTTAACATCTACTTGACTCAGGAATGAGTAAAAGATAAATGACAGCTCTGCCCGAGAAACACCAGCACACAGGCCAACCCAGAGTGCACACGGCCTTTCCATATTTAATATCACAAAGGCAGGAGATTGCCCATTATAAAGATCATGATCCAGGGTCAAGCACACACTTTAAAGATACAGTCTGTCCTCATAACAAAACTTTACAATCATGACAAGTCATCTCATAGAATACTAACGAGAAATATACTCAAAACAGGAATGTAATTTATACTCTTTGTTCCCATCATACTTACCTGATTGTACAACGAGCACATGTTAGCTTTATAATTAGAAGGCTAGTTCTATAAGACATTTTCCTATGTTTTAAATGTGTGGATATGGTGTTCTTACCTTCTCACCTCCACAACGTGCTCCTGTGGCAGGTTAGGATCTCAGTTCCTAGGGGTCAGGGCCTTTGCTAATGGGAGAAAGGCCGCTCACTAAGCACCTATGGAGTGAGGGGGCATTAATCATGGGCATATTTTGTTGTAAAATATTCTTTGGACTTTGGAAAGTGTCCTCTAGTGATAGTTATCAGACAAACTTATTGGAAGTGGTTCTTGTGATCTGTTATGGGATATTAAATGGAATGGTTGGATAGAAACCATTGTGTTGACCAAGTGAAATGAAAATATGAACAGGGAGCAGGATCAATCGCACCTATGAAGCTATGCCTTGTCGACTTTTAAGGGAGTTTCACTTAGCTAAAATCTACCACGTGGCTTGTTCCAATTTCCCGTTGGTGGGCGGAAGCACCTCCTTGTGCCATCCCACAGACGAGCATGTGGGTCCTTCCCACGTGGGGTGTGGGCCTGTTTATTGTACATTAAACTCTCAAGCACTCAACCTCCCAGGAGCTGCCTGTCCCTGAGATTGTGCAGACCAGAGGGAGCCTCAATAACCAGGCATTTATTTGTAAGGCAGTTTGCAGCCTTCAGCAGCCTCCGTGAGCTCTCCTCCCACAGTGGGGGCCTCCTCTGTTGATATACTATGTATATATTTTTTTCTGGCCCCGTCCTAGCAGAGGGAACCACAGGAGTCCCAGGGACTCTCTAGGGGCTCAAAGCTGAGCTCCATCATTCCTGTCGGCCCAGAGAGCACCCACTTTTCCTTTCCCTATAAAGATGAAGGTTAGTCATGCTGCTGGTTACGGAGACTCCCGTGCAAGGGTGAGAGCCAAGTAGCGTAGGTCTAAGGCCACCTAGGAACTGAGGTTAGGACAGTATTCTGGGTTGTGTGTTTGACTGGTGTGAAGCATTTATAGTGTTCCCAGGGATGCTACTGAAATGGCAACCAAGGTGAGAGTGGACGAGAAGAAAGTGAGGAACAAGAAAGATTCTTAACTGTAGGATGCATGAGTGTGTGTGATGGAAGCAGACAGTACAAAATGGTTGTTGCTAAAACCAAAGCATTGTCTGCTTGCTTTGGGAAGTGTACTGCTGTCTGCCGCCGGCTCTGAAATGCACCAGACATAAAGTGACGGATGAACTGTCATGTGATAAAAGGATATAGGGCAAAATGCTAGCAATGATAAAATCATGGTGGTGAGTGTTTTATGGGTGTTTTGTATAATCCTTTCAACTTTTCCATGTGTTGGCAATTCTTTCATAATAAAATTTTGGGGAATAACTGTGTTTGCAGGAAACAGAGGGAATAAAGATGGGGTGTATGTAACTGATAGTTAAAAAATGGAGTATGTCCATGGATGAGTAAGACACATGCAGGGTCAAAGGTAAGCTGAGTGAGGAAACCTGAAAGTGAGAAGTGCTGTGACACCCAGGACGGGATGCTTGGGCAGGACAGGGTACCACAAGCTAAGGTGCACAAGGCAGACTCACCCCTGGCCCATGGGTTGGGTAGAGTAGAATTGCTAGCAGCTGTGTAGAGACCTGAAGAGAGCGGGGAGGGAAGTGAGACTAGGGCAACAGGGAGCAGGTCCTCATAGACCTTCTAGGCATTCCCTTCCAGGGTGACTTAGGTGTCACAGGGACCTGTGGGGCTCATCTTCCCATCCCTTTCAGGCAGTGAGGCCCAAATTCTCTTCTGTGATAGCAGAGACTATGCAGAAAGACTTGCTTGAAGTCTAGGCTTTGTCCTTGGTTTCCACTTAGGAGAGTCCTGCCCAAGGAAGATCCTGGCTCTTAACCGCACATCCACTTCCATGACATGTGACAACACCCCAACCCCCGCCTGTGGCCTCCTCTCCTCAGTGCAGAGCCCTTGTGGGATCCTTCCCCCAAGGCTCCTTTCTCTGTGGGTGGCTCCAAAGCATGCAGCTCTTAGCAGAGCCATTAAGAAACTAATTGGCACCATAAAATGCACTTGGACTTCGGCATTAGACAGACCTGACCATCACTCTAGTGTGGAGACATTATTAGTACTATATAACCTTGAGTAAGTTTCTTAAAGTCCTCTGAGTTCGTATTTCTTCATGAGGAAATAAGGGGGTATTGATATCCACTTCCCAGAGTAGGATGTGTGAGGACACCAAATGAGGAATCATGAACCCTGCTTTCCTGTGTCTGGCTCAGAGTGACGCCCAGAAAATGGTAGATGCCCCACCACTACCACACACTTGCTTTGGACCTTGGTGCACAGAATTGTATTAATCACAACCTCGGGGTACAGGCTCATCATTGACCTACACACAACCTGCTTTTTAAGTGTACTTAATGTTTTAGTTACTGATTTTTGATAAAGAAGAAGGACTGTCATTCAAAACAGGGTAGGGTCCTGACATGGTCTGCTGATGTGGCCCCATTCCAAGTCCTTGTACTCCCTCCATGTCCTTCATGCTTGTGTTTTCCCTTTAATTTAGTGTTTGAAATTGTATGTATTTCTAAAAAAAAAAAAAGGGTTACTTTTGTTTTATAGACAGGACACTGTGTGTGTGTAATGTTTGACTCTTTGGGGAAATCACCTTTTTCACGCCATACTAAATTGCTGAGATTGTCCACGTTGTCCCATTACAGTCTGTTTGCTTCTGCTTCTGTGGCTATTTCTTTCCACATTTACCCTTCCCCTGTGCTGTGGACGGGGTGGTTCCCAGGGTTTTGCTACCAAGCTGGTCCTGCCACGTCCAACCTGATGGATCTCCTGTTGTAAGTGTGCAAGGGCTACTCCCAGGAGTGAACTTGCTGGGTACATGACTGTTCGGCTCTACAAGACAAGGTCATACTGTCTGCAGAGGCTCTTGGCTACACAAATCTCCTGTACTGATTAGGTAGAGCACGGATGCACACGTAGAATAGCCCACATCCTTCATCCAATGCAGCCGTGTTATCCACCACACATAATGATGAATGTTCTGTCTCTTGGGAGGTGAGGGGATGATCCCAAAGCTCATCCGTGGGAGAGTCAGGTGTGTCTGTCTCTACAATGTGCTTTGTTGCTACATTTTGTCCTCTTTGGCGCTATACCAAATACCACATCATATATTCCCTGTTATTTCTCTTTCTATAGGTTGCAAAAGATATGTTGCAGTTTGAGTGGACTTTGTGTGTAAACCTAGGTGTTCCCTCCAGGAACTGACCCTCACCTGCTGGCAAGGTGGCCTGAGAGCCTGACCTTGGTCTCCACTGCGAACAGGGCTGGGCTCCGTTTCCGTGTGCAGAGGGTTTGGTGAGCCCTTGTGGGTGCTCAGTCTGGCCCTGGCCTCCCGGGTGGAGCTCAGCTGCTCCTCGAGTAAGTCCACTGAAGTTGGCAAACACTTCCCCGGTCACCCTTGACCATGATGCCTAATGACCTGGAGCTTGGGGAGGGGACTGGACAAAAGAAGGTGTTCAAAGTAAAAGAAAGACACCCTGACTGATACGGTTCAGCTGGGTGTCATTCTGCAAAGTGAAAGTTGCTGGTTCAATTCCCAGTCAGGACACCTGCCTGAGCTGCAGGTTCTGTCCCTGGTCAGGAAGCATGCAAGGGGCAACCCATCAATATTTCTCACATGGATGAAAGAAAAGAAGATGTTTCTCTTCCTTTCTTTCTCCCCACTTCTTCTCTCTCTAAAAAGAAATAAAATCCTAAAAGAAAGAAAATACGTGGACATTTTCCAGATCCTTGCCCTCCCCACCCTCAGACACCAGTGCCCAGAAGGGGTGTCCAGGACCCACACTCAGATCCCCTCCACTTACACAGACCTCTGCTCTTAGCCAAGAAAAGAGGGAACCAGAGTTCCTCCTCTTTTCCTGGCTACATGTGCTTTCAATGAACTCTGCCTTTACTCAGTTTGGAAGCCATAATTTATTTTATTTTATTTTATTTTTTTAAGATTTCATTTATGTGTTTACTTACCAAATATATTTGCTAAACATGATTATGTTCAGAGCACCATGTTGGACACTATTATTTCACTTGAAATTTAAAGCTTGATAAGATAAATAACATTTTCAGATTTGTGACATAATCTTGACATTAAAATTCTTGTTAGAATAAGGATTAAGCTTAAATTAATTTGTTTCTTGATCTATAATAGAAGTTGAGAATTGAGACCCTTTAATGCAGTTCTGTAGGTGATAAATAGAATTTTCTGACATAAATTTGCTGGTGATGAAAACTAGACCCCAAGGCTCCTAGCTTCCAAGCCAATGTTTTACTGTGCTCTCCAATTTAGTTTTTGTTATTTTAATACATTTCCCTGGAAATAAATCTTATATGCCCTGGTTCTCAACCAGTATGTGTATTATAAATATTTTTCCACAGATGAATGATATCAAAGAAAAGGTTTAAAATATTCATGGTTATATGAAAAACATTGTGAATTATATTCCAGATGGGAAAGATGACTGTAAGAAGGTAACTTAAAGTTTTTTTTTTTTTTTTTTAATTTCTTGTGCTTAAGGTACTTTCTTTTTTGCAGCAAACAAAACAAAACAAAAAACTGAACTTAATAGTAAGAGCTCAACTAAGTGAAAGCAAGAAACACAATGAAAAAGATAAATAAAATGGAAATCATGAGACAAGATACACAAAAGGTAGGTCTTTTTTGCTCATAGCTTAGGGTGGCTATCGTATCACTTATGCCAATAACATTTTTTCTTTATTTTTTGCTTTTATTTTCAATAGATCCATGGAAGCCATATTTAAAAAGACATAGTTTTCTAAACATGTGTTATTCAAGGAAGAAAGCGAATTCAAAATGGACTTGGTATAATGTTTTTATTCTTGTTCATTAGCAGTGTTGGCAAGTTTATGTGTTTAAGTTAAGGAACTTTTAAAACATTCTTTAGAAAGTTTTATAGGAAATAATAAAAATTAACTTTAATGGCAATAAACTTAAAATCAGTCTTGGTAACTTTAAAGCTTTGGCTTTTGGGTGGCTGTTTCAGTGGAGGGCTGGCAGGGAGCCTGGGTGGGACCCTCCAACCCTCCCATGTCACTGTCACCTGAGACATTTGGTGCTGGGTGGTCCTACATGCTCTCAATTGTATGACACAAAACCTGCTCAGAAAGCCAGGGAAGGCAGTGAGGGACTTGGAGATATCTACTGGTGAACTGCCATGGCTGCTGGGCCAAGATGACCACCACTGGGAGATCCAGGAAGAGCATCTGTACTGGGGTGACAGTCCATCAGAACCTCAGAATGTGACTTCATTTGGAGAAAGGGTTTTGTGCAGATATAATTAGAGAACTCAACATGAGACAATTCTAGATTATCTAGGTGACCCTAAATCCAATGAGATTGTTGTTTAAGAGACATAGGGAAGTAGACAGATGAGGATGAGGGGCATGTGAAGATGAAGAGGTTGGAGTGACACAGCCACAAGCCCAGGGACACCTGGGGTACCAGGAGCTAGGGAAGGCAGGAAGAGTCCCCCCGAGAACCTCTGGGGGGAGGTCAGGGAGATTAGCCTGCTAACATTAACTTGAGACTTTTGGCCCCAGAATTGAGAAGATTTCTGTTGTTTAAGCTGCCAGTGTGTGGCCCTTTCTTCCCTGCACCCCAGGAAACAAGCAGTGTCCTGCCTTCAATGCAGATAATTACAGCTTACAGGCAAAGCCTCTGTGACCCACCTTGCCAACTGTGAGTGGGGTTTTAACAACTGGAGGGTAGATGGACGTTGTCCAGGTCTCAGTGGACCAGGAGCCAGGGTGCAGCATCCAGCAGGAACGGCCTTTTGACTCCTGAACCTGGATAGAACATGCCATTCCATCATGAAGTGGGACTTGCCCGGCTTGGTAAGACCTTACACCACTATTTTAAAGTGATTTTCTAAGTGTGGACTGAACTGACTCCCTGTTAAGAAACAGCGCACCTGTGAACTCCAATTTCATTCACAGATGACGAGGAAGGGCACAGACAGCAACCCCATTTCTGGTCACTGACAGTCCAGAAGCAAAGCTTCAGGCCTGGAACATGCAGTGGGACCTGCAGGGCTAAGCCTCCACCTTTATTTTGGGGCAGGTGGGCGGACTGCTCACTCAGGGCTCTCGAAGCCGCCCTCCTCTGCTTCCCAGTGGCTGTGCTCACCTCCTGTGGCATTTTACCACGGGCAAAATCACCACATTTATGTCAGAGCACTTGTGCAGGTTTTGAAAAATGGAATTAAACAATCGCCTGGCTAATACCATTATGGGAACACACTAGTACGGTTTTTCATTATTTCATTTGCACTGCTTTGGGCGGCGGTGTGGCACAGACAAGGCACAGTCCAGCCTCACCCTAAATAGAACTGATCATGAATGAGTTGGGAGAGTGGAGCCTCAGAAGGGCATGTTTGAGTTTTCCCTGCTCTACCAACTGAGTTTTCAGACTTGCCTGGACTCTGGGGTGGGAATGAGAATTAGAAGCCCGTCCCTGGGTCAGTTTTAGATGGAAGTAGAAACCAGAGTGGCTGAGAGGGACCCAGGACCACCGGGGGGATGGGGTGGGGTGGTGGAGCCGCCACCTGTGGCTGGCGGAGCATCAAGAAGCCATGTTCTGTCACTCGAGGTCTGGTGGACAGTCAACACCCCAACTTCCTCTGCTGGCCTCTGCCAGGCTCCCTGACTTGGCTGGCATCTGAGGTGCTGTCTGGCCCCTCAGGCACTTCTGATTCAGGTGAGGTGCTGATACGACAGTGGGGCACACCTGGAGGGTGTGTGTGTGTGTGTGGTGGGGGTCTTCAGCCAGGAGGGTGAGGACAGAGGCTGGGGTGGCTTCCTTGGCTAGCTTCAAGGGAACCGTAGCAGTGAAACTGGGAGTGACCTCAGGCCACTCCCCCCACCCAACCCCGGAGGCTGAGCCCCCAACCGCCAGAGGGGACCCTTCACTGGCCGCATCCTGGAGGATGAGGGAAGCCCGGGCAAGCCAAGTCTCAGCACTCGGGCTAGTATCTCCCCGTCATCCTGGACTCAAGGCTTCTGTTAAAGGTTGACACAACCTCTCCCTTCCGCAGAGCCAGCCAGGGAGGGAATGACCAGCAGGTGTCCCCAAGAAAAGACAAGGAGAAAACTGCAAGAGGCTTTCTGGATGGCGATTTTCACAAGGTAACCAGGGGAGGCCCGCATCGTCCGCAGGAAGAAGGAAGGCCGCAGGCTGAAGTGGAGGGCTGAGGTGAGGCGCAGCCGCTACTTGGGGGATCAGGGGTTGGGGGGTCGGGCTGGGGGAGGTGACCCAGCAGCGCTCGGTGCTGATGATGCCAGGCACGGACCTGCTTCCTTGCCTCTGTGCTCCTCCACTCAGGCCTTCGCCAAAGCCCCACCTCTGTACCCCTTAACTGTCGGGGCGCGGCCCCACTCTCCGCCCCACGACATGCGCACCTTTCCTGTGGTCCGAGCCTCCTGTCACCCCGGTCTCCTTCGTGGCCCGTGTGTCTCCGCGGAGAGGCCAGCGCTCCCGCCACCCCGGCCAGCAAGGCCGGTCTGCGCACCCATTCATCCTCCCTCCGCCGCCACCCTCGTCCTCCCGCGTCCAGATGGGGGACGCCAAGACCGGACCCGCCGTCCCGGGGGCCCCGGAAGGCCAGCTGCGGCCGTACGGGCACTGCCCCGAGAGGTTCCCACGGTCCTGTAGCAGAGCCGGTGGACTCGGGGCCTGCGTGGCGACCGCCTTGTAAGGCAGAGGCGGCGCTCCTAGCGCCTCCGGGCCCGCCGCGCGCTCCCCCAGCTGGGGAGGACCGGGGGCGGGGCCGCAAGGAGCGCCCGGGTGGGCTGGGGTGGGGGCTTGGGCGGGGCCGGAGGCGACCGCCGGCCAGCGGGGCGGGACCGGGGGGCAGGCGTGGGTAGGGGGCCCGGGGGCGCGTGGGGCGCGCCGGGGGTGGGGGCCGTAGGGGCCTTGGGGGCGGGCGGGGCGGGGCTGGGGGGCGCCCGAGAGGACCAGCGGGGGCGGGGCCGGGGCGGGGCCCTGGGCGGTGGCGGCGCCAGCGCTCGGCCAGGCACCCGGTCGCGCGCGGCCGAGTCGCGGAGGCGCCGGCGTTGCAGACCCTGCGAGTGCCAGGTAAGCGGCCGTGGGGCTCGGCCCCGGGGCACGGCGCAGGCGGCACCCCTCCGGGACGCGGGGCCTCTGGCCGTCCGCTCCTCTGGCCACCTGCGCTCTAGCCTCGGGCTGCCAGGCGGGCGGCGCTGCGCTGGGCGCGGGTCTGGACGCGGGGGGACGCGGGCCGGAGTGGTTGGCGATGCAAAGGGCAGGTTTATTGGGCCCCAAGCGAGGCGCGTTGCCTTTCTTCGCTTCGGTGCTCTTTGCAGTCCCTTCTTCAGGGACCTCGCGACAGCCTCCCCCACAGCCCTCCACCCCACCCCGGCTCTTCGTGGCCAGCGGCAGAAGCGCTGTTTATCGACGCCGGGCCTTGGGGGGCGGCTGCCCGTGACAGGGCGGGAAATTAGGACTAAAAGGGTTTGAAATGGAGCCACTGCCCTACAGCTGCACGAAAAGGCCATTTGTGTCCAGGGGCCAGAACGAGTGTGATCCTGGAGCAAGGACTGCGCAGCCCATCTCAGGGTTGCAGCCCTTCTCGGCTCGGCACAAATGTCACCATTATGTCCAGGGCAGAGTGTCAAGCCTATAGTCTGCAAATCGAAGATTCCTGAGGGGCTTTCTGTTGATGTTTTGAATTTTTTAAATTTATTTTTATCGCACAGAAGCCGCAGCCTAAGATAAAGAGGTTGTCTGCCCGTGCATTTCCCACGCATCTGGGGGGCAGCGCCCGCCTTTGAGGAAGGGTCCTAAGAAACCCTTTATTCTGGTGTTTCGGTTTTGTGCAGAACCCTTGCGACGCGGTGAGGAAAAAATTTATCCGCGCTTCCCTGTGGGGACTGCTATTTTGATAGGCGTTGTGTGTTCTCCGAGATCTGACACCTTTTAGGATGAGCTGGAGACGCTGTCATCCACCTGCGCATTTCATTGGCTGATTCCCCTGGCATTTATTGGATACTTGCGGAGTCCCTGGGGGATGCTGATAAAAGGACCTTGCTCCCTCCGCCGGCCACCGCTGGTCTCCCTGCACTCCCCCTAGGCCAACCTCTCAGGGAGGACTAGTGGGGGAAGAGGGGTAGCTCCCCAGAGCCCAGAGAGCCCCTGGCCTGTAAACAGGGACCTGAACTCTGAATGCACTGGGAGCACATCCGGGGATGAAGTGATTCCGCTGGGGAGGGAGAGCTTGGAACAGGCAGGAAATGGGGGGTGTGACGGGCCCAGGGAGACAGACCTAGAGGCTTCCCGTTGCCTTACACTGGATTCCTTGATCCTGGTTCTGGTACCAGCCCCTGTTCCCATCACAAGGTGGGAATCACAGGGCTCAGGGATGGGTGATAGGAGAATGGGGTGCTGGCGAACTTCCTTGGAGCTGGAGTTCTGCAAATGCATGCCACGCGAGGGTTATGCATGCACGGTTTCCTCTGGAAAGGTCCCTTGGCTTTCATGATTTCCAAAGGGATCTGAGTCAGAAAGGCACCATAACTTAAGGGCTACAATAAAAAATTTCTCTCCATCTCTAGGGAATGAGTGATGAGGTGATGGAGATTAGAGGAAGCTGTGCTGATTGTATTCTTCTCTCCCCTGTGTTGTTTGGCTCATCTTCCTGAATCCTTTCAACTCGCAACAAAATAACTGTTTTAACTGTGTACAAGGTTATCAATGCTAATGGTGGAAAACGTGTAAACTCCATAAAGAAAATTAAAACCACTCATCATGGATGGAGTTTTAAGAAAAATCTTTGAGCAGCCAAACTGTTCTTAGGAGCGTGTCCATATGGCCTCCCTTGGGGGTGGGGGTGGGGGGATGTGCCCTGTGGAAAGAAGAGAGGCTGAGAAGTGCTGGAAGTGTTTATTGAGGGGCACACTTTGTGAGGTATATGATTGTCTGACCACTATGCTGCACATGTGAAACCAATAGAAAATAATGTTGAAAGTAAGCTTGTAATTGAAAGATTAATTTTTTAAAAAAGGCCTCCTGGGGAGAGGCTGTGCTGACTTGAAGCCAGGCCTATATATAGCTGATGATGTTGCTGGTGAGGCTGGAGGAGCATGCAAAAGAGATGCCATCTGAGGATCTTGAGGCAAGGGGCCCTGCTGCACCTTGAAGTATCAGGTCATCCTCGGGCTGTGAGATCTGGGCCCCAAGCTCCTCTCCGGAAACCACTCTGGACCAAAGGTGGTTTGGACATGGTGCCAAGTCCACCTGAGCCTACAGACAGACGCTGGGATTAGGCAGAACGGGCACCCACGCAGATCCTACTGCTTAAACAGCTGGTGTGTGCTGGGAAGGAAGGAGTGGGGCTGCCTGCATGGGGCCTACCCCACCTGGGGCTCCAGCTACTGGGTGGGCGCTCTCCATGGTTTAGTCTCCTCCTAGGGAGACCAGCTTCCTCTCTGAGTGGGGATGTAGATAGCTATAGTGCCATGACCCCTGCTACCCCATGGTATCCCAGCTCCGCCGCATCTCCTGGGCAGCTTTCTGGGCAGCTTCAAGTGCCAGTTCCTGGCAGTGGTTTTAACTGGCCTTGCTGGGTTCGCAGGGGAGGGTGCAGGGTCTGTAATCCGTTGGCAGCCCTCAAGAACCACATATGGGGGAAGGGCAGCTCCCCACAGGAACACGGTATATTATTGTCTCCAAATCGCGGTTCCTGATAGGGGAATTGAGGCGGTTTTCCGCTTCCATATTTCCCCTTTGGCTGTACAACGGCATTTCACAGCAGCTCAGTGTGACTGTGTTTGACTCTAAATGCCCAACTGCAGGACCTTCTTTGGTGAAGAAATGTAAAATGTCTTTCACAAAGTGTAAGAAAATTGTAGCCTTCTGGCTTCTGCACCACACTAAAATGTCTCCTGCAACCCCCAAACGCTCAGACTGCTGAGCTTCTTAGCAGTGGGAAGTATGAGCTCATCCTCAAAAGACCATGTTCATGCAGAACGTTTTCTTTTTGCTTTTTACCTATTTATTTTTAAAAAAATATTATTTATTTATTTTTAAAGAGAGAGGAAGGGAAGGAGAAAGAGAGGGAATGGAAACATCCATGTGTGGTTGCCTCTCATGAGCCTCCAACTGGGGACCTGGCCCTCAACCCAGGCATGTGCCCTGAGCGGGAATCGAACCAGCACTCAATCCATTGAGCCACACCAGCCAGGGTCCAACATTTTCTTTTTTAAATTAGATTTGTGAAACCACTTGGAGCCCCTTTTTGCCCTTCTGCCGTTTTCTGCTGCAGTACAGTGTTCTGAGCATGTCCCCCAAGGTCCCAAGTGTGATCTTCTTGGCATGATAACTGGGGCAATCCCGTGTGGGCCCCACGTGATCTCCCCTGCCCTGGGCCACTGTTCCCAAGGTCTCATTTGTAACCCTGTTGCACCCATTTGTTCAACAGATGTCTGAGCACCTGCCAGGTGCCAGGTGAGCTGGGGTGGCCTCTGCCCTGGGGAGCTCTCACTCTAGTTGGAATGTCACAAAACAGCCAGTGTCCTCTAGATGACCTCATTTAGGCTTTACACTCCCTACTGTCTCATCGCTTGGTGAGTGATCAACCAGGAGGGCAGGCTGAGCTTCACTGTGAGGGTGTGCACCTGGGCCTCACACTGCACACTGCAGGTGTCTGGCCCCAGAGCTGGTGTTAACTCAGATGCCCCCTCACATCTGACTGGAGTGAAGTCCCAGGATCCAGCAGCCCTGGGGTATGCTCTGCCCTGATAGAGAAAACCAGGTGAAAGGACTCTCACCCTCTATGCTGTGATTTCAGGAATCAGCAGCTTTCCTGCTCCTGTGGCCTGTGGTAGAGGCAGTTAGTTACCAAGGTTCCCGAGGATGAGCTCCCAGTGGGAAAGGCATCAGGGCAGCAATTGCTGGGAAGTACAGCTTCTCCTTCCTTAATGCTTCTGAGGACCTCTTTTGGAGATCCAGTGGTCTCCCATGCCTGGGCCTTCAGCCTTTGGTAGTCACCGGTGGCCTGCTCATGCCTGCACTACACCAAAAGTCTCTGCATCCTGTACTCCTCTTGTCCCCATAGTCAGGTGTTCACCTGGTCCCTTCCCGGCCCTGCCCTTTCCCTGGTCTTACCTCTTGGACAGGTGCCCTCGTTTCCTGGCAGCAGGGCCCACCCAGCTCTGGGGGACACGGTCTTATCAGTTATCCTCCTGCTGCACCCTGGTTCTGACTCCTGTTGTTTTGCCAGGACACCGTGCTTGGTGCCCTCCTGGTCCAGACAGTGCTCTCCCTGCTACTGCACGTGTCCGAGGCCTAGCGGGCAGCCAGGCTCTCAGATCTTCTCTGCTGGGGTCTTCTCCACCCTGGCTCTTTCTTCTTTGGGTATCTTTGCTTCCTGCCTGAATTGCCACACTGGTGACTGCTGCCTCCCACCCAGGAACCCCACCTGCAGTGCCTCTCCCACTGGGAGCTCGTCCTGGGGAACCTTGGTAACTGCCTCTACCTCAGGCCACAGGAGTAGGAAAGCTGCTGATTCCTGAAATCACAGCATAGAGGGTGAAAGTCCTTTCACCTGGTTTTCTCCATCAGGGCAGAGCACACCCCAGGGCTGCTGGGTCCTGGGATCTCATTCAAGTCAGATGTGAGGGGGCATTTGAGTTAACACCAACTCTGGGGCTCATCTTCCTGGAGTTTCCTCCATGAAGTCACCGCCCCCCGCCCCAGGGCCCCAGCAGACCTTCCCCTGGGACTTGAAACCTGACACAGTTTTTTTCACATGCCCCCCTCAGCACCATGATTTGGTGCACAGATGACTGTCCCTCTGCAAACCTGGTCTCACTTTTCCACAGCCTGACCCACACGCCTATTACCTTGTCCTTGGGCACCTCTGCCACATCTGCTCCACTTCTCTCTGTGGCCTTGGTGCTGCCCATGCCGGATGTCCTACCTGCACAGAGTGGGCTGCAAGCCTCTGCCTGTGCGAGTGGTCGAGTGTGGCCAGCGTGGTGCTGGAGGATGATGGGACTCGTTGAGCCTCCTGTCCCAGCCCAGCCTTCCCTGGGATGCTGATAGCGGGATGTCCCCAAGCTAGATGTAGTGACTGCTCTCTTCTGTTCCTGTAGCAGGAGATGTGCTTTGGCTGTGGTTTTGCCACCGACCACTGTGGTTGTGTTTAATCTTCATGTCTAGGAAGCCAGAGAGCACGCATTCTGTGGTGCTGTCTTATTTCAGCCAGGGCTGTGTAAGCGACTCATTCGGGTCTTGAGTGGTCAGTGTGTACGTGTGCCATGCTTGGAACCCACCACCATCATTTACCCACCGTGTGGCTCATGGGCTTGGGGCCGCTTCTCTTTTCTGGCCATTGTGAACACAGCTGCCTGAGTCTTTCCGTAATGCCCTCGGGAGCACGTGTGCCAGCATGTCTGTTGGTGATGCTGATGGAGGTAGGCCCTCGGCTATCCCGATGTCCCGTTGCAGGCTGTGTTGCCAAAGCAGCCAGAGCCTCGAGTCCCACAGTTCTCTAGTCTCTCCTCAGCCTGCGGCAGCACGTGGCACCGCTGCCCTTTTGGTCATCAACCATTCCGTAGGGTACCTACCTTGGGGTTTATTTGCACTTTCTGGGTTATGCACATCCCCATGGTACTGGGCGTTGGATGTGCTTTCACTGAAGGCCGGGCCAAGTCCTCGCCCTTGTCCTAGAGCCTTCTGTCTCTGTTGTTGATGAGCAAGGTTTCTCATAGATTCTGAGATGAGCGCATGTTCTGAATGAGTAACAGATTCCCCCTTCCCTGCAGCTTGCCGTTCACTCTGTAACTTTTTGTTTTGTTGAAATGAACAGAAGCTCTTAATTTTAACATGGTGCCATTTGAATACCTCATGATGTTTTCATCCTGTGTAATGAATCTTCCCCTGCCCCAAGGACATCAGATGCTCTCGTGTGTTATCTTCCTGCAGCCTCATTACCCTGCCTTCCCCACTTCAGTCTGCTGTGAACCTGAGCTGATGGTGTCAGGAGCCTGTGCTCTTGTTTTTCCATGTGTCTATTCAATCAACCCATCTCCATTGACTGAAAACATTCTTTTTCCTTTTTTCCCCCTGCAGGGTCCCTTTTGTTACATTGAATGTGTCAGTGTATGCTTGGGCCTGTTGGGGCTTTATTCTGCCCCACTGGTTCATTTCTCTTCTTGTGCTAGGACCACTATTGTTAAGTGTAATGATTTTTGTAGTTTTTTGGTAGGTACCTTTTATCAAATTAAGGACTTTCCTTTTTTCTTTTTCTAATTGGCTAACAATTTTTATGATGAATAGATGCTGAACTTTGTCAAATGCTTTTTCTGCATTTATTGAGATGATAATATAATTTTTATCCTCTAGTCTGTTAGGGTGATGAATTATATTGATTGATGTTAATGTTAAGCCAATTTTGCATTTCTAGCATAAACCTGACGATTATAAGGTATTGATTCTTTTTATCTATTGCTGGATTGAGTTTGTTAATAGTTTGTTTAGAATTTTTGCATCTACATTCATAAGTGAGGCTGGCATAAATTATTCTTTACTTGTAACACCCTTATCAGACTTTGGCACCAGGATTGTTTTAGCCTTATAAAATGATTGTGTGGGGGTCTTCCATATTTTACTCTTTTCTGGAAGAATTTGTGTAAGATTAACATTATTCTTTTTTCTATATAAAGTAGAATCTGCTGATGAAGACACCCAGGACTGGAGATTTTTTTTTGAGAAAGGCTTTAAATAAGGATTAAAGTTGTTAATAATTATAAAAATAACTCATAATAATTACAATAACATATATTTTTTTGTTACCTTTCAACAAGGTGGCTTTTGGGTGGGGGGGGATTGTCTTGAGAAACCTGTTTTTAGAAATTTAGATTGTCAGCAATGTTGGTCTAAATTGGTCTATATTGTTTGCAATATTCTCTTGTTATATTTTAATAGTTTAACATCTGTAGAATGTATAGGGATGCCCTCAGCTTCCATTCCTGACATTGTACATTTTGACCTTCTCTTTTTATTGGTAAATATCCCCAGTATTTATCAATATAATTGGTATTTTAAGGCAGTAACTTTTGATATTGTTTGTCCTCTGTATTGAAGTTTTCTAATTTATTAATTTTTGCATTTATCTTTATTGTTCCCATTGTTTTTGTCCTTATATACATCTGTGTGTACACACACACACTTCAGCCACATTTAGATGTTTTCTCTTGGGTTTTTCCAATTCATTAGTTATTTTTAATGCTGCATTGAATTTGCTCTGCTGTTAAACCCATCCACTGCATTTTGAATTTTAGTTATTGTATTTTTTAGTGCTAAAATTTCTAAAGTGTTGTTTTTCAAAGTTGGTATCTACATTTTTTAAAAAAGATTTTATTTATTATTTTTAGAGAGAGAGAGAGAGACATCAATGTATGGTTGCCTTTCACCTGCCTCCAGCCACAGACCAGGCTGGAGACCTGGCTTGCAACCTGGTTATGTGCTCTGGCTGGGAATCAAACCAGTGACTTTTGAGTTTGCAGGCCTGTGCCTTATCCACTGTGCCACCAGCCAGGGCTGGTATCTACATTTTTAAATTTCCAGTTCTTTGCTGGAATTTCCCATCTTGTCCTGTTTCTTCTCTGCAGGCAGCACATGCTGCCCTTTCTTCTTTGCACACAACACACGCAGTTACTTCAAGCTCAGTATCTGATCAAGCGTCAATCATTGGAACCTCTAGGTTGTTTCTGTTGTCTGTTCCTCAGGTTCTTGGCTCTTTCCCACTCATGTGCCTGGTTATTTGTTACTGTGTACTAGATATTGTTGTCAAAATATGTTCATAGAAATATTTTATGGTCTTGATGATCTTCTTTCTTAGAGAGTTTTTTATCTGTGTCCTGCTGGCATTTGGGGGTTCTAGCAATCTAGAGCCACCTGAATTCAGGTTGTGGGTTGAGGGGCTGAGGTGACTGGATCTCCTGCCAGCTCACCCACACTCCCGTGCGTCCCCTGCAGGACCAGCTGTGAAGCAGTGTGCTCAGCCCACAGAGTCCCCCACCTCTCTTCCTGCAGCAGCCAGCACCCACAGAGGACTGGCTGAGGGTGTGACTGTCCACAGTTCCCTTTCCTGGGGCCTGGTTGCTTACTTTTCTCTCTCCTGTTAGCACGTGGGTGTATTGAGGGAGAGGGGTTCCTAATTGTCCACTCTCCCTCACTGCCCTGTGGGTGGGTGGGCGGGCCTCCTTCACAGGAAGGAGGAGTGTGGCACCTGCATTTTCCAAGCTTCCAGCTGGTTCTGACCGGTGGCCTGGCTGAAAGCTCTGTCGCTGAGCCCCATGCGCAGTGTCTGGGCTGAGCAGTGCCTGGCCAGGTGGAAGATGGTGTTTGCAGGAACACGCCCAGGCCCACTGCACCCCTGCACCAGGTTCCTCTAGTGTCTTACCCACAGGTGGGCCCCTGCGTAGGTCTCCAGTTTTTCTTCCTGACTACGGTGCTCTGTTGGCTTGTCCCCACATTAGTTGCTTTTTGGGGCAGGAGACCTTTGAGGCCTAAAGGTACAACACACTGTGTTCACTGTGAACCAGGCCGACCTGGTCAGCGGCCCTTTCCTGTAGGTCCTCTGTACTTTTTCATCTCATTCCTGTTGCCCCTATGGTTACCTCACTGCTCTGGCCTGCTGTCAGTTGTCATCCTGGTCACTTTAGCCTTGGGCATCTCCAAAGCAGGAGAAGCCCCAGGGAGCATTCTGGCCTTGGCTCACCCAGTGGGGATGGTGCCCCCTTCTGGAAGGAGCCACCTAGCATGTGCACACGCAGTATAATCTTTCCTGGAATTAACAAATTTCCTAGTTTCCTGTCAAGGTCTCATGTGATTCATCCAGTATTTTTCCTTACCCTGAACGTGCACCCATCTTTTTTCTCCACCCAAATACCTCCAACCTGCAGCCTGATGGAAATCTTAGAGAACAGGTGTCATTTGGCAGTCCCCTGCTTAGAGCCCATCCAGGCTAAGGGTGACCTCCAGGGCCCTGTGCTGGGTCCTGCCCCTGGGTCCTCTGTGTCACCACCTGGTAGCATTGCCTCCTCTGGGCCTCTCACACTCTCTTCTCTGTGAGGGGCGCTCCCTCTTCTGGTCTCACCTATATGAGGGTCCTAGAGCTGCTGTAACAAAAGAACACACAGTGGTGGCTTAACACACAAAAATTTACCTTCTCCCAGTTCTGGGGCCAGAGGTCTGAGCTCAGGGTGTCCCAGGGTCTGAGCTCAGGGTGTCCCAGGGGCACGCTCCTTCCAGCGGCTCTAGGGAAGGGCCCTCCTGCCTCTTCAAGCTCCCGATGCCCCAGGCGTCCCTGGGCTACAGCGGAGCCACTCCAGTCTCTGCTTCTGTAGTTAAGTGACCTCCTCTCTGTGTCTGCGTCTCCTCTCTGTCTCATAAGGACACTCATTAGATTCAGGGCCACCCAGATGACCCAGGCTAATCTCATCTCAGCACCTTTGGCTTGATCACATCTACAAAGAACTTTTTTCCCAAACAAGGGCCCATTCACAGGTTCTGGGTGAGGACAGGGCACATGTAATTTGGGGCCACCATTCACCCTATTACACTTGCTCCCTGCATAGGGAGCCCTCTTGACCCCCAGGTTGGCTGCAGGACAAGGTACCTCTCCACCCCCGCTGTTTCCTTGTGGGGCAGGGGGCTTGTGCTGGTTGACTCAGTAAGGAAACCAGTGACCAGTAGTCTCTACAAGTGTCCTCATTTAACCCTGTGTACACCTGCTTCCTTGGCCACTGCTGGCAGGGCGCGTTCTTGGATTTCATAGGAAATATGCTGATGGAAACCAGGGTGGCCCTGGAGGCAAGGAACTGGGGCAAAGTGTGGCTCCCAGGAGGCCAAGGGTCCTAGCCAAGTGGGTCTCCCTGAAACCACCAATACCATGGTGACCAGAAAAGTCTCTGCTGTGGACACCAATTCTTCTGAGCACTAGGGGAAGATAACTTTGCCTTTCTTAGTTGTCCTTACTGGGAAACCTTGGCCCACAAGGGCCATCTGTTGGAGAGCTTCAGCCTGTCCTGGGCTGTCCCCACCCCTTCCAGTTCTGTCCTGCCCAAGTCCTTTGGGGGCCCAGGGTGAGGACAGCAATGGCAGGATAGGCCATGGCTCCAGGGTGGCAGGGTGGCCTGGGGAAGCTTGCCTCCTCTGTTCCTTCTTCTCTTGTGTCTGGGAGAAATCACGTTTCACCAGCAAACAGGGACCAGGAAGGGAGCGATTTAGTTCTCAGCTTCTCCAACCCCATGGACCTTCTGGGCCAGCAGCCTGAGCTTTTGTGACAGGACATGAGTGGCATCCTGCTCCCACAGCCTGTTGGGGCTGCTGGACACCTGTACAGTGAAGGGCCAGGGTGCTGGGGGTGTCCGGGCTGCTTTCCATGCTGAATCGGGGCTCCAGAGACCATTTCTGGGTACTTGGCGGACGCCCGTGGACTCAGAAAAGACTGCTTTGTCTGGCTCTAGGAGGCTTTCGCTGCCTGGGACTGCCCTCAGATGAGAAAGAGTGGTCATTCACATCGAGTGTCCGGGACAGCCACTGGGTGGGTGGCCATGTTGTGGTTAAAAATGTGAACAATTGCCAAAGGGCTGCGTTGTACTCAAATGGACTTAAATAAAGAGCTGAAGATGGGGGGGGCAGGGGGGTTGCTGGGCTGTCCTTGGGGGATCCACAGGCTTCTGATGGCCTTTGTTCCCCTGGGCTGTTCTTAGGGAGCAGGGTGGTGGGGTGGGCTGTGCCCTCCCCAGGGGCAGCACCAACACTCCTAGACCTGGATGCTGAGGGAATGAGTCTCCAGTGGCCTCTGGGCCCTGGTGGGATGAAAGTGAGAGGGGGGAGGTGAGCCAAACAGACACCACCTACCTCCTGACTTCAGGCCCCTGTGGCAGAGCCACTGCCAGGGCAGCTGCACTGAAAGCCGGGCAGCCTCTTCGGGAACTCAGCAGGGCTGGCTCCCCGTCCAGGCCCGCAGGCGTCTGAGTCAAGAGAGTCCTGTTCTCTTTATAGGGGGAATTCTCCCGTGGGGTTTCTGCATAACCTTAGTCACGCTAGAAGGTTCTGGAGTTAAGGTGGTGAGATGTCTCACCAGACCTAGTCACCCTGACCCAATTATTTGGCAAAGAACGTTTGTCTTGCCGTCGTGGTGAATTCCCGGTGGTCCCGGTTGTAGGACGTTTCTCCGAAGGGCAGGTGCCTACCACTAGCGCACAGCTGTCTTCATTCCACACTCACAGACTGCTCAGGGGTGGGAGGTGGGGTTGCAGCCGCCTCTAGGGGCAGGGCTGAGTTTCCAGCGATTTGGCAGAACCTGAGGTCCAAGTGGCTGCCCGCCGTGGGCACCCTCCTGGGAAGGGGCCTCTCCCTGTGGAGAGTCCGAGAGCAGTGCCCAGGGCAGGCCAACGGGCAGAGAACGCTGCTGGCACAGAAAGGCTGTGGGGCCCAGCATTTCTCAGAGAGGGTCGCAGGGAGGCTGCCTGTGCCACTGCTCTGAAGCAGACGTGCCCCTGGTGAAGGGCCATCAGGGGGTCTTGCACAGCCCCCAGGGAGGGCAAAAGGAGTATGAGGTGGGGCAGATGGTGCTGGGTGAGCTGGGGGAACCCTGCAGTAGGCCCCAGTTCCCGGCCGCTTGCATCCTGCTGGCCCGTGCCCTGCCCCACCGTGCGTGCCATCTCTGGGCTGCCCACCTCAGAGTCGGAGCGGCCTGTCCACAGGCTGTCACTCGAGCAAGGCTCGGTCATTTTGGTGCACTCAGCACCCACCTGGGGAGGACAGTGTGTCAATCAGCTTGGTAATGCCCAGCATGCCACAGACAATGGCACGAGAGGATGCAGAGTACGCAGGAGAGGGCCACAGGGTGTGAGGGGCCTTGGGAGCGAGAGTACCTGGGTACGAGAGGCAGGATGGTCAGTCCCACAGGCCAGGTGGATTGCAGGTGCACCAGTGGTGAAGTGTGGCTTAGGGATCGGACAAGGGAGCTGGCGGGGTATTGGAATGAGTTGCTGAGCATGTGTTTGGGGGAGCCCAAGAGTAAAGGTGATTCACACCTGAGAAAACAGGCACACACCCATCTTTCCATTCAGGGCACAGCCATTTTCTGTCCAGGAAGGGGAACCAAGAGAGCACAGAGCTACTGGCACACAGACACACTGGCCCTGCTCACAGACACACTGGCCCTGCTCACAGATACACCTGGCCCTGCCCACGGATACACCTGGCCCTGCCCACGGATACACCTGGCCCTGCTCACGGATACACCTGGCTCTGCTCACAGACACACTGGCCCTGCTCACAGACACACTGGCCCTGCTCACAGACACACCTGGCCCTGCTCAC
>PVIW01007079.1:0-77415 GCA_004026585.1 Noctilio leporinus | reverse complement strand
CCTGACCAAACCGGGCATTTCCAGGAGCCGATGTGGCCCAGCCACAACTCAGCTGCCTGCACACCACGTTGGCATCATTGAGGTCCCAACTGTCATCACACACGGTCCCCCAGGAGCCTCGGTAGAGAACCTCCACGCGGCCCTGACACCTGTCACCTCCATTCACCAGCCTCAGGGCCAAACCAGAATCGGATCCTAGAAGGGGACATGAATATTCACTCAGGTGTCTCCTGAAGGAAGAGGTTCCCAGGTGTAGGTGAGGTTCACAAGTCATCCAAGGGCCAAGCTTTGGGTTTGAGTTAATGTTCCCCTGCATTAGGACCTGAGCAAAGCTGGTTCATCATCCTTTACCCTCAAGGGGCTGTGTTCTAAAACCTTCAGGTGTGAGTGAGAGGCATGTTCTCTGATTGTTCCCCACAATTAGAGAGCCTGGCCTGGGGACCCAGGTGAGATGTGGTGAGGTTAGCAGTCTGCAATGGCAGTGACCACGTGGATCACCCTGGCACTTGCCAAAGGGAACCACCAGAGACAGCTTCCCATCCCCACCAAGGAGCAACCCTCAGCCCTGGTCTCTGGAGACGCCATCTTCAGCTGACTCGTCCTGTACAAGGGGACCCAACCACTGGGCCTGTGGCTGGTTCTGGAGGCTTCTTTCCCAACACCCAACTACTCTTGTCACATGCAAACCCAAAGCTCCCCTGAGATTTACCTTTCTGTGTAGAAACCCTCTTTCCAATTAAAAAGAAAAAACAACCACCAAAACCAACCCATGATGTTCCAGGAGGGCCTGGTGCCACATCCTGCCCTGTCCCCTGGGGAAGGTGGGGGTGGGCATGAGACCCTGACGGGGCCTTCAGAGCACATGGATGTGGTTGGTGAGGAGGTACCAAGCTGCCAAGCACGCAAGAGGCCTCCTATCTTGGCCGCTGAGTTATGGGGACAACCAGAGTCTGTCTCTTGGTGGCGTGTAGACTTGGGGCTGACAGATACCTGCCAAGGGCACAAAGCTAGCTCACAGGGAAGAGAATAAACAGAGGAAAGTAGGGGTAGGAATGAGCATGGAGAAATCTGGAACCTGTGGATCCAATTCTACCTGAAGCTTGACCCACCACTAAATGCCGAACACACGTGAGCCATGGAGCCCTCTCCTAGCTCCAGGGAGGCTCAGTGGGGTTCCTGTTACTTGCAAACCAAAATGCCCTCACATATCCCATAATCTGGTAGGAAGAGGGACCCCTCCACACTGATGAGGTGATGAGGTCGGAGGTTCCATCCAAGCATCCTGCCCTTCACCCAGGCCTATTGAGGACAGCGCTGAGCGCTGAGGTCCTGGTGGGGCCCCAGTCATGCTCACCGTAGAAGGGAGTGGTGTACCACCAATCTGTGGAGAAAACATATGTGGCTTAGAGAAGTGGGTATAGAATCAAGGTTGGGTTTAACGATCTGTGACTGGTGTCATGACCAGAGGGCATGGCGGAAGCTTTGTGGCTGGAGGAGAAGGAGGCCTTTCTGAGAATTTGCCCTTGAAAATCCTTAATAGCTTCCCAGACCCCACCAAGCAGCAGCCCTCGGCCCTGGTCTCTGGAGACGCCATCTTCAGGTGACTCATCTGTTCAAGGGGACCCAACCACTGGGCCTGCGGCTGGTTCCAGAGGCTCCTTTCCCACCACCCACTTATTGTTGTCACATTCAAACCCAAGGTTCCCTGAGATTTACTATAGTAGAAACCCTCTTTCCAATTTTAAAGAAAAAACAACCAAAACCACCCCATGATGTTCCAGGGGGGCCTGGTGCCACATCCAGCCCTCTGCCCTGGGGAAGGTGGGGGTGGGCAGGAGACCCTGACGGGGCCCTCAGAACACATGGAAGTGGTTGGTGAGGAGGTACTGAGTGTCAAGCAAGCTGCCCAGAGGCCTCTTAGACCTGGCAGCTGAAATACAGGGACCAAACAGAGTCTGTCTCTTGGTGGCATGTAGACTTGCGTGGACAGATACCTGCCATGGGCACAAAGCTGGCTCATGATGAAGACCATAAACTAGGGAAGACAATGTAGGGACAGTGCTTGGGACGATCTTGGACCATCGGGATCTAGCTGTACCTGGAGCCCGACCTACCAGTACATGCCGCACATACGTCAACTATGGAATTCTCTTCTAGTGCCTGAGAGTCTGAGCTGGGTTCCTGTCTTTTGCAAACCAAAACACACTGACTAATTTATCCTGTTTTTCTGGTAGGAAGAGGGACCCCTCCACACTGGGTGAGGTGATGAGGTCGGAGGTTCCATCCAAGCATCCTGCCCTTCACCCAGGCCTGGTGAGGACAGCGCTGAGCGCTGAGGTCCTGGCGGGGCCCCAGTCATGCTCACCGTAGAAGGGAGTGGTGTACCACCAATCTGGGGAGAAAACACGGAGGATTAACAAGGGGGTCATACGATCAGGGTGGGGTTTAGTGATCTGTGGGGGCATCCGGGACAGGGGGACAGAGGAAACTCTGGGTCTGGGGGAGATGAAGGCCTTTTCTGAGATTTTGCCCTTGAATATCCTTAACAATGACGATGAGAAGGTACAACCTGTAAGAGCAGTGACAGTGGTCTCCTGACACTGTGCTCTTTGCTAAAGGTGACCCATAGGCTCTGTCCACAGAGCCTGTGTGGCATCAAAGATCTCTGTTCTCTCCTCACACAGAACATGGACCCCTGACAAAGCTTTCAAGCTGAAATGCCCCAGGACCCAGTGTCCTCTGTCACCAGATGTGGGTACACACTGTCGTCAGAATGCTCTTATCTCACTGAGCCAGACCCACACATCAATGTGTCCTGGGCTCTCCTACAACCATCTATACATTCTAGAAGGATGGGGGAATGGACCTCCACAGTCCCCTGGTGGCCCTCCTGGTGGAGGCAGTGACGTGACCTGGGAGACAGCAGTCAGGGGCCGCAGGACTCACCTGGCCAGGCAGTGGACTGGGTCGAGGCAGCTGTGAGGGAGAGAGGGTCAGATCAGACACATGTCACAGAAGGTGGCACAGCTAGAAGGTCAGGAGGGAGAAGCAGAGCAGATCAGATGCTCAGGCGTGCCTGTCCCCTGCTATGGTGCTGCTGGTGCATTGGACCTCTGACCTGGGCCCAGGGGTCCTCATCGGGATCTGGGGAGGCCCCGTGCAATTATTTTCTATTTCAGGGTGATTCAGTCTGTGTCTAGACAGAGGGACCAGGTAGACACAAGTGGATTGTCCCCCATGCAACCTGTCCCAGCTCATGGAGGTGGCAAGAGTGAGCAGTCCAGCCATAGGCACGCCCCATGGGTGACATTTCGGGCCAGAGCCTAGGCAAGTAATTACTGTCATTCTCTCATCCAGGACAGCAGCTCAAGGCCTGAGCCAGCAGAGGGGACTTGGCAGGACAGGACAGGCCTCCAGCAATTGAAGGGGCTCCTCAGCCTCTGCCCAGGATCCCAGGAGAACAGGTCACCATGCAACTATGTCAAACCTAGAACCTGGTCTCAGATGCTATTTCTTGGCTGGCCCCACCACAGGGACAAGGATATGAATGGCACAGGGAGAACCACTTTCCATCACATCCTACCACAACCTTGAATCAGAAGCAGAGACAGAGCCCCTGCCAGGGTGACAGGAAGGAACGTTTACCTGCTTCTGTTGTGGCTGGTCCCGTCGAATCTATAGTGGATGATGTGTCTGGAAGTGACAACAAAGAGAAAGGCCATAGTTAGGCATCACTGACAGCCCTTTAACAATTCTGTGGGGGCATCATGGCATGTCCTCATGTGCATCCTACTACTTGCTACCTGCGTGAGCCAAACACAGTTTTCAGCCACATACTTGGGTCAAGGCCCTGTTGGGAATCAAGCTGATCCCTCCCTATCTCTAAGCCTGCTGTGGTTTTTCACTTCAGAGGAAAAACTTGGCCATCTCCCATCCAAAAGTCATGTGCCCGCTGGCAGTTCTGAGAGGTGACCAGACTCTAAAGCTTGAATAGAAAGAGTCAGGAGCATGTCAATGAAACCTGGATGGAGCCAATCGCACGTCCTTGTACCCAGAGGACCATAATCACATGTTACTCTACCATCCCCTGGGCACTGCCCCTACCACATAGTAATTCTCATGTGACCATGTGGAACCTCAGGGTATTGAAGTGGTGAGGGGTGGAGAGAAGACAGGAGTCTGGTGTCCCATCAACAGGACTCCAGTAGTTACAAATGTCAGTTATCCCACAACAAGTTTATCAGCCTGGATGCAACGGGTTCAATGTTCATGCTGATGGAGGCCATCTCTTTGAACATGGCACCCGGCCTTTGGGGCGGCAAGCATGTATTGGGTGAGCACGCAAATGGGTGAGGGATACATGGAGTCTCAGAAATGCCACGAATACTTCCAAAGCACCGACCCCACCGAATGAAGGCAAAGTGCCTGGGAGCCCAGGAGAGGTCTCAGAGCGGGGAGTTGGAGGCTGAGAATGAGACTCATGGGTGTGCAGAAAGGGAAGAAATGTTGGAGGAAGGTTGCTGGAGACTCACCTGGCCAGAGTGTGGACTGGGACTGAGAAGCTGTGGAGAGAACAAACGCACACATGTCTGACCCAGACCCAATTTGATGACCATCAGCCTACACCCACCAAGTTGATGCCTCTCACGAGTCCCCGCTGTGGACACTACCATTGTCTGTCCAAGCCTCTCTGTCCACTGTGATGGCCTGTCTCCCTGTGTCTGAGGACTGCCTTTCCTATATGTCAAAGCCAGTGTCATGCCTGGGATAAGCCACCGTAGCTTTGGCACTGACACTCAGGGGATTAGCCAAAAATGACCCTCACAAATGGGTTGATGCGGACACCAATGTTCCATCAATGTGTGATAATTGTGGACTTTTGTAACACTTTCTAGAGTTTTCCAATACATTATCCATTGCCCTCGCTGCCCTCCCGACCTTGCTCATTCCCATTCCAGTCATGGTCACCTGCCACCTCACACCTCACCCTGCTCCCAACCACACGCTATGCATTTCACAGATGAACCCTGTACTCCTGGATCCTTCCTCTGCACCAGATTCAGGACGAGCCCAAAGTACTGCAGTCACTCATCACAGAATGGAGGTTTCTCCCAACCCCCATCCCTGTGTAAGAGAAACACCCCAGGTGAACTCCGAGGTGGAAGGTGAGCTCATGTTACTGCAGAAAATGAATAGTCTCGCTGCCCTCACTCAGGAAGCTTGGTCCTGAACAAGAACATGGGACCACTGTCACCTCCAATCAACCTGTGGGCAATACCTCAAAAATGCTGGGGTCTTGTGCTAACTGAGCTGTTTTTCAGCAAAAGAGGTGACATAACACCTTAGGTGCCAAGGGCCCTGGAATACACCCCAGCAGCAGGGACAATGCTCCCAGTCTCAGGCAGGCACTCTGAAGTGGCAACTGTGTTAGTTCTGAGCAAAATCACCCCAGGAAAGAAAGATGAACATGTCCGAGGCTCACCTGAGCAGATGACGCCAGCGTCCTCCCCGTGGTTACAGTTGTGGGAGTTCCAGCCATTGTGGGGACAATTCCACAGGTAGGACTCATACCCATAGCAGCGCACTTCATCCAGGACGATGGGCCCTGAGCCCTGACCAAACCGGGCATTTCCGGGAGCCGATGTGGCCCAGCCACAGCCCATCTGCCTGCACACCACGTCAGCATCATTGAAGTCCCAACTGTCGTCACACACGGTCCCCCAGGAGCCTCGGTAGAGAACCTCCACACGGCCCTGACACCTGTTACTTCCATTCACCAGCCTCAGGTATAAGCCAGATTCAGTCTCAAACCCTAGAGATAACACAAGAACATCTCCTTCATGACTGTGCTGAGCTGCTGGGCCTCTGCCATGATCCAGGTGTAGGGGACATCCTCATGGCAAAAATCCACCAGGGGAGAAACAGCCAGCTGTGAACATGTCCAGAGAGCCACACAAGAAAGGAGCAGGGACAGCCTATCCCATTAGGTCACGGATGCTCCAGTGTAGGGAAGCACCCATGACTGTCCCAAAGTGGGTAAGTGGGGCTGCCACCGTGACCTTACACAAGGCTACTTTATTCCCTCCTTAGGAACAGGTACAGCATTATTTTTATATGGCCCTTTGAAGGCTCCTGCTTTAGGTCAGTTTGAGTGCTTTACAAGTTAGCAAGATCCCTGCAAGCATCTCCAACTGGGCTGGACTCTTAACCTGTGTTCAACTAGACTTCTTCATAGTGAAATCACAGGAGCTGCTCTCCAACCCAAGCTACTAGAAATTTAGAGGGGAGAAAATGTTCCTCAGCCTGCTACCCAGAGAAGGTCTGGGGGCCATCCACATGTGTCTTCTCTCAGCAGACTGGGCAGTGCCTCGATTCCTTGGAACATGTATCCCATGACCTCCCCACGCTGAAGTGAAGTCTGATCAGACCTGCGTATCCTAGCAGGAGCCTTGATACATACCTGGGGATCTGCTATTAGCTTGGAGAGCATTTTGTGCATGTTCCTTCTAGTCCACATTCAGGTCTTTGGAGTTAAGGTGGCTGGGGTCAGCCCAGAGTGGTGAAGATAAAAGCACTGGCCCTATTATCTTGAAACTGATTCCCTTTGTCTCTGACCCAAATCACATAGACTCCTGGAAACCCCTCACTCCTCCCCACCCACTGGTACATGGACAGCGAAGGAGGCTGCCATACAAGTTGTGTCTTCT
This sequence comes from Noctilio leporinus, assembly GCA_004026585.1. NCBI lineage: Eukaryota > Metazoa > Chordata > Mammalia > Chiroptera > Noctilionidae > Noctilio > Noctilio leporinus. Next base: position 70,708 of record PVIW01007079.1, on the reverse strand, counting down.
GTGTCATGAGAGATCTCCCTTTGCACTTCATGCTTACAACATTCCCTCCCAGCTCACTCCAAAAGTTTTCCTGAGTAAGAGTCAATCCCATGGCTATACTTGGTATCACGACATGCAGAGAAGGACCCATATAAAATTATTCATTACCTGTTGAAGAACTAGTCATGATATTTGTTGTTGCTATCTACTATAGATTGTTGAATGGGGAAGAAACAAATATAATTAGGTATCCTCTGAGAAGAATCAAGGGCATAATGTAAGCTTGAATCTAGTACCAAAATGTATTTTCTAATCTAGATTGTGCCTTCCTGAGTGACTTTGCAAAATTCAACAAACCTACCTTGAGTTCTTCCACTTTAAAAGGCTATTTGGGAGAAGAGGGGTTTATCTGTATCAATCTACAGAGCCTGATTTTGATCCTCCTGCATGTGACCTATGCAGGGCTCCAGGAAATGGGTATGAAAATAGTTTTCACATCTTTATACTTTTAATTACATTCTCTTGTCTGATTGCATTGGCCAGCATCTTTAACACAATGCTGAATAGTTAGGGGGAGGGGGCTAAAGAGCATACTTGTTTCGTTTTTACATCAGTGGAAATGCTTCTACTATTTCCCCATTAGGTAGGATTCTAGCTTTAAGCTTGTGGTTTTCAAATTGCTTCAAGGAGCCCTGGGTTTGTCCAAAACCCCAGCAAGAACCTACCTGGTCCTGGGGCTTGGAGAGAAGACCTGAGAGCTGCTCTTACCTCACCACAACCAGAGCACTCGGGGTTTGTCCGAATTATCTATTGGGCTACTGCATGAGGTCTTTTTGGATCTAGAAGTGTAACCTTCCCCCTCAGCTCCATCCCTACGGGGGACTCTGACAAATCTAGATGAGTCCTATCTGTCATCTTATGTCTTAGGCAGAGAGCCAACGCCCTACGGCCCCTCACTCACACTCCTGGCCAGACTCCTTGTACCAGAGGACTTGCCAGGCTGTCCAGTATCCCTAATACAAAGCAGCTTCTCTGGGGAAATCACTGCAGAAGGGAGAGGTTCTTCTGTTACAGCTACCGCAACTAAGAATTTTGGGGGGAGACATGGTTCACCTAGAACACGGTCAAGTCTCATCCTCAGCTCTAGTGACATGGGTGCTGTTTGTCAGAGGGAACAGGAAGAGAAAGCAAAGTTGGGCCTAACTCCATGGGCCTTAGGGACAGAAAAACATAAGACCTGAGAGACAGAAATGTCTGACACATGTACCATTTGGATTCCCAGCTGATCCATGCTGGGTCCTGAGAGGGACCTTGATCAGAGTTTCTAGGGTCGAAGTTTCCTGTGTGACAGTACCTCCCAGCTGTCCCCACTGGAGGCTCCACAGGGGGTACACGGGACCTCTGCTGCTCACAGGCTAAGGACCGTGGTCCTTCCATACTGAGGAGGAACCAAGATGTCCTGCTATGGGCGCAGGACAGGGTGCAGGCAAGGACTGTACCTCTGCTGCTCAGCAGGTCTGTACCTGCCTTCCCAGCCTGGCCTGGAGGTGGCAGGGCGTGGTGGGGACCACAGGAGTGTGCACTGAGCATAGACAGCAGGACCCTTAAAGGCAGGACACCAAGCTCCTCCTTAATCCCATGGACATGGTCCATACAAAGGATACCCATTCGGACGTCCTCCCCTTAGGAGCGGAGCACCCCCATCTCCCACACCTTCTGTACCTCCCCTGGGTCAGGGTACATGGGGGTAATAAGCCCACAGGGACCCCACATAACAAATGTTACCTTCCGAGTGTGTCATCCGGGGCTCCTCTGTGGCAAGTGAAGAAGCTACAGAGTGAAGAGAAGGGTCATCTGATGTTGGTCCTCGCTGGAGGAGGGGTGGCCCTCCACTGTCCCAGCTCTGAACCTCAGGGCTGGAGGCCCCGATCCAGAAGCCCACCCACTGCTCAAAGGCTGTCTTCCTGCCTTGTGAAGCAGGCTCGTCTCTCTGCCCCCCCACTGGCCCTTTTTCGATACTGGGATGCCACCAAGGACGTCCCCTGCTCCTGTCACCACCCCTCCTTTCCTGAACTTCCACGCCTCCATCCACGAGGTTGGATTTCACATACCTTCACATACCAATGGCCTATTTCTGTAGCTCAAACACATAACCAAGTGACAAATATCTACCTTCCCTGAGATATTCCTGAGAAGGTGGCCCCGCAGGAAGAAAGGCACTTTCTCAAGATGTGTCCCCAAATGCTGAAATAAAGCCACTGCAGAGGGACGGGTGGGATCATCAGGGTCACGTCCTGGGCGTGGAGACATGTGCACACACCAGCCCATGTAGCAAATATCGGAGGTTGCTCTCAAGGTGACGCCTTAACCAGAAGCTTCCCTCTGGGGGCCCCGCAGTGGGAGGTGCCCTCAGAGGGCTCTTTGCGGGTCAAGAGCTGCCAGCAGCCTGTGAGCAGGTGATATGCAGCCCTGGCTCTCGCTAGGTCGCACATCAGTGGCAATTTTCCTTTCCCACTGAGGGCGTAAGTATCTTTTGCTGGTCATTGAATCCCCAGTAGAGGGAATGTATCAGTGACCCCTCAGTCTGGTTTCGGCCTAGGCTCAAGCTTTAAGCACCAGAAGCTCCAACTCCCATCCCATTGTGTCCCCTCTCAGCTCCGTGGCTGTCACCACCCAGCCCTCTGTTCTCCTCTTCCTGAGCATGACCCCATCTCCGTCACAGATTCTCCTCTCGGGGGACCTGTCTCAGCCCTCTCCTCAATCTCCTGAGAAGCTTTCCAGAAAGCCCCAGTGCTGCTCAGCCTGACGCCCCCAGCCCCAGACTCCAGACCAACATTTCGTGGCCTCCTGGGTGCCCCACCCCACCCCCAGACTCCTCCGCCGGAGTCAACGGGGCCTCCCTGCTCCGCCACAGCTGCGCTGGAAGTGTGGTTGTTGAATCCGATCCCTCCTCTCTCCCCACCTCTTATGTCCAACTTAAGGCCAAGGCCATTTTCTCCCTTTAGTCCCACAGCCATTGTGCCAGGGTAGATCTTCCTTCCTTGGAGTCCAGCGGCCTCCCAGGGGCCTCCCTACAGCTGCCTTCTTTCTCTAACTCAGCAGTGGTTGACGGGGTACCCGCTGTGTTCCCCCTTGTGCTGGTGGGATTTGTCCGACTCACCCCAGCTGCCCCAACTCTCGGATTTATAAAGTACAGGCACCTCTGCCCATGGCGCAGGCTGCCTCCCTGTACCTTACCCCCATTAGTTCCAGGTCCACAGTGGCATCTGTCTAAGAGCGGGTCTCAAGATAACAGCCTCCTGTGAGAGGCTTAGAGATGACACCAACTGGGGGTCAGCAGGTGCCCGTTCCCGCCAGACATGCTCCTGCTAAGTCCGCTGCACTGGAAGCAGGTAACGGGTCCTGAGGGATCCAGCCCAGCACCCTGACTATAGGACCCCACTCTGGCGTGGCTTTTCAACCACTAGTGTGAGGTTATGAGAAATGAGTGGGCAGAGAGTGGCCAGAGAGGTTGCGGTGGGATAAGAGCCAGGGGCAGGGGTGGTCAGGGGTGTGGTTAAGGGGAGGGGTCAGGGGAAGGGTGAGGAAAGGCCGACTAGACTAGGGAATCCCAAGGTGCACACTGGGCCTCCCCACCCTTCCTGCCTCCCCTTCCTGGTCACTCCTGTGACGGTTGCTGCAAAAGAGCTGGCCTGCCCCTTGCTGGGCGTCAATCACCAGAAAGCTGCCCATCAGGCCCCTCCTAGGCCACCTCCGACTGTCCGGGCATGCTCCAAAAAAGGGCAGGAATTGGCCTCAGCAGGGCCAAGAACTCAGCTGTCCCACGTGAGCACAGAAGGGAACCTGACATGTCAAATTTGGTGCAAAGGGTGCACATTCTCGTGGCAGAGAGTAAGGAGAGAGGGGCGCATCTGTTCTGGGTTCAAACCTCTGCCCAGCCCCTTACCCACCCTGCGACGTTGAACATGGAACTGTGACAAGTTACCTCACTAGACCCCGCTTTACCCACCTGCAAAATGGCGGTTATAATACGAGCTCCTTACCTCAAAGGGTTATCGGGGCGATTTCATGATAAAAGGGTCAACCATATGCATTAACTGGGCACGTACTTTGTGCCAGGCAGTATTTTAAATGCTTTTTTTTTTTTTTTTTTGTCTAGTGGCTCACTGGGTGTACGAAGATCACTTTGTGCAGGGTACGCGGCAAGCACTTGGAACATGTTAGCTGTCCTCAAGATAGCGTCTGCGTTCGTTGTGGGTGGGCACTAACTTCTCCCCATCTCTGCTGACGCCACCCTCATCTCCGGTGACCCAGAGGCAGAGTAAAGGCAGGAGGACGACAGACGGGGTGTGCCTCTGGTCCCTCCCTCTGCACCCCTACATTTTAAAAGGCTAGGAGGCCTTGGTTCTGTGTCCAACATGGCATTCAGCCTCAGCTAGCCGCCAACCACCAGCCACCAGCCACCAGCTGGAGCTGCAGAAATGGCTGACCCAGCCAGTGAGCCAAACCCCTGGGAACACAAGTCAGAAGAAAATGTCTTACCATAGTCTGTAGTCTGGGTGGCCCACTCACCTAGAAAGAAACCAAATGCGTTTAGAGCAGTGAGCAAAACCCCTGGGAACACAAGTCAAAAGAAAAAGTCTTACCATAGTCTGTAGTCTGGGTGGCCCACGCACCTAGAAAGAAACCAAAGGCATCTTAGAAAGGAGCTCCTGCTGTTGGCCGCGCATCTGCGGGCTCTGGCTTGAGCGTTGCCTCACCCTTCCACCAGGGGGCGCTGTGGCTCTAGCCTTGGGTTTGGGTGTCCCCAGCGTTCCCGCTCGGGTTTGGGGGTGTTGCAGTTCTAGGTTCCAACAAGTGTTGGATATGAGACAAGCAATTATTTTAGATGAAATAAGTACAGGTCTTTTTCCCAGCCCCCCTAACGCTCCGGTTGATAGCCGGGCAAGCGAAGGCAGTGCACGTTTGGGGGGGGGCAGGCAGAGCGGACTCCCCCTTCCAGTCGGAAATGCAGTCGAGTCAGCACTCAGGGGCCTCCCAAGTAGCTAAATATTTTGGTGTCTGATATCTTGGTCCTTCTTATCACACCTCTCGAAATTTTAACTGCCTTGAGGCACACCAACCGAAACCTAGGGGCTAGATGGGGGTTCCGGGGGCACCGTGCACGGCGGCATTAAGCAACGTGCAACCCAGCAGAGCCACCCCGGTGCCCTGACATCAGCACCCCGCAACCGCCTAATCTAGAGGGAGGCACAGAGATGTCCCCGTCTGTCCCTTCCAAGGGACACAGGGTCACGCCGGTAGGAGACAGAGAGCCCTGCACAGTGACTGAGGACTCAGAAAAGACAGAAGGATGAAACAGTCCTCAGCGTGTTTCAGTGTTTCATCGTAAAGAGCTTACTGCGTCTTCAGTGGACTTTGGCCAACCTTGGGGGTGAGGGTTTTTTTTTGGCAAAATCATGTTCAGGTCCCCATTCTGCCTGTGGCCTGAGCTCTCAGGCCCAGTTCCAGTGGCGAGGGGCTAGTTGTGCCCATGGTGCCCCCCTGCCCCTGCCATGTGCTCTCTGATGGGATGACTCCCCCTTCTGCTGGTGGAGCCAGGTGCAGGGCTCAACGAGGGGTCTTCTCAGATGCCCATATCTCTGTACCTCAAATCTATGCTGTGACCCCTCTTTCCTGCACACACACCCAAGGGTGTCCATTTTCAAAGCTTCATTGTGGCAAGTGATTTTGAGGTTCCCCTAACATGGAGACCTCGTGTCATATCTAAGAGCTTTACATGTATTACCTCAGTTCATCCTAGAAGCAGCCCTGTGGGGAACCTGAGGCTCAGGGAGGGGACCCCAAACCAACTGACTAGTAAGTGACAAGGGTGGGTAGCTACTTTTAATCACTTCACTGTTCTGCCCCCTGGTAGGTATTTTTGTAACGTTTGAACTATTGGGTCCACAGGACGGCCTCTACTTCACACCAGCGGGCCGGACCGGGATCAGGTGGGAACTAGTGAGAAGTTAGCACTGGAAGCACTGACTGAAGCAGAGGCTCTTCCCCACCACCGGAAGACAGGGAAAACATTTAGAAAAGAAGAGAAGAGGAAAGGGATTATACCAGATTTTTCTCTTTCTGTTCTAGGGTCCAACCCAAGACACCACCTGGCTTGCACTTGGGGAGTTACGTGAAGATGAAACATTGGAAAGAGGCCTCAAGGACTAACACTGAATGGTTCCTAGCTACGGTCTGTGTGCCAGACATGGCAGGCATGACCTCCTGTCCGTATATCCCTATGAGGCTGGAACACAGCCCCATTTTACAGATGAGTAAACTGAGGCTTGCAGAGGCCCCACAGCGCATGCATGGCAGAGCCAAGCCATGGTGAGGAGCAACACACACCAGTGTGCTAACTTCTCTAGAGCCTGTGCAAAGATCAAAGTGGTGCGCCTGTTGCTGTGGGTCCCCTGTGCCCACTCTCCGAAGGAGCCTGGAGCTGGCTAATGGCCACCGTTCACCTCCAAGGTTCTCTGCAAGGAAGAGCAAGGGTTAATGGGCCCAAACTGCTACCCAAAAGCCAGTAGACTTCTTCCAGGCTGCACACCAGCTGCTGACCTTGGACAAGCCACATAGCCTTTCTGAGCCTCAGTTTCCTCTTCTGCAATGCGGAAATAAAGAAGACCTAAGTTTGGGGTTGTTAGCAGATTTAGACAAGAGAATATGGGCACTTTGTTTACCCAAGTACCTGGTGCAGAGTAAGCACTCTACAGAGGGTTCGTTCTACCTCTAAACTGCAAACACAGACACGCATGTGCACGTGTGTGCATGTCTGTACACACTTGTGCACATAACTTCATGGTAAAACCATGCCTCCACCCAGGAGCACTGCCACCTTAAGCTCCTTTGTGGATGAGGATGGGGTGATCCTCTCCCCGCTCTTTAAGGCTGACATGCATCCCATGTCACTTTCCAAAGTCACTGCAAATCCAGGGATTAACTTTGTACCAATAAATCTAAAACTAAGTACTCACTTTGGCAGCGCATATACTAAACTTGGAACAATACAAAGATTAGCATGGCCCCTGTGCAAGGGTGACACGCAAATTCATGAAGCGTTCCATATTTTTTTAAATGATTGTAATTCTATTTTCTGAAGTACCCAATGTAAAGTACATAATAAAACAATAATAAACATTTTTTTAAAATCTAGAGCTAAGAATACCACCTCCCGTTTTCAAATATTTTGACAGAACATGACCTTTAGCTACCCAACTGCCCAGAGCCAGCACCCCCTAAGGTCCTTCTGACAGGAAGGGAAGGCGGTGTCCTCTAGCTGGCCTGTTGGGGTCACCCTGTGGGGTACACACATCACACTATGCAGCCTGTTTCCCATCACCAAGGCCCCGAGGGCTTGGTTTGGGATGCTGCTTTCATGAAAGCAATCCCCCAAATGAACCTTCATCTTCAGAGCCTCACCTAAAAGCCTGGGGGTGGGAGGGAGAGTTCTAGAAGTTATCTGGAAATTAATATATTTTTGCCCTGTTTTCTGAAATTCATGAACGTAGCAAAGAAGGACATGAAGAAAGAAGGGTGTGGAAGAGAGAAAGGAAAAAAATGAATGAAGGAAGAGAGGGAGAGAGAAAGAGAGAAAGAAGGAGAAGGAGGAAAGAAGGAAGAATAGAGGAAAAGAGAGAGAGAGGAACGGAGGGAGAGAGAGAGTAGATGCTAGGTAGCTGGAGGTGGATAACTGAGGCAGAGGCCAAGCGACAGGAGGGATAATGGGCAGACTAGCTAATTGCCCCGTTCACTTAGTATCTCCGTAAAATGATGCTAAGCTTCAAAGGTCGCACTGATTTGCCCGTGACTCTTTCAAGTACATTTCACACCTGGACACCGAAAGAACACAGAGGCACGCTAGGTTACCAAGTTCAAGTCACTCATCTAAAGCAGTGAGTGACAGACACACACTTGGAACCTTTGTGATCTTGTCTGCGCTCTCAATCTACTTTTGCTCAGAAAATAGCAAGTATCAAGCTAGACACAGCAGCAGAAAGAAGTCCCCAGGGAGCATTTCAGGGGCTATCTTTCCTGCCCATTTCCACAGGACCCAAGTGTAGGGTCTCCTAACAAATCCGCTTCAGAGATTTTCCTGAGACCGGTCAATCATTTGTTTAGTTGAGTGACTCTCTGAAGACATCGACTTCGTGATGGCCTTTTGTAACCACAACTGTCGCATTTGTCAGCCAGAAACCAACCAAACCAAAAAGAGCAATTCCTTGCAAATACTTGCAGTTATCATTATCAGCAAAGAACTGCCTCTTTCCTGTTACAGTCCCTTCCCCTCAAAAGAGAAAGTCTAGCCCCCAGGAACAAGCAGAAATTTGCCGCGACTTGGAGTGGTCAGGGGTGAAATGAACAAACAGAGCAAACAGATATACCTGAAGATAGAACTTGACCCAATAGACATATTTCAAGGATGACCCTGGAGATCCCCATTTTGCCGGGTGCTTCTCAGTTTGAGTAAAAAAATACCTTGATATTTATAGGTTCCTAACTGAAAGGAGGCGTGTCTCCCAGGGTATTCCATTCTTATCATTGCCATAAATTAATAGAAAGGAAGCAAGGAGCTTTGCTAACAGTCAATAGCTAATCTGTGGGAACAGTTTAGGTGTGTTAGATTGATTGCTATATGAATAACCTGGCTGCTCCCCAGCTGCAGAAGCATGACATTTGTGATACAATTTCCAACTTCCTTCCAGGTGAGCCTCGAAGATTCTCAAATGCTCCCTGAATGCAGGTTTCACTTTAATCCTGGAGAATTTGAATTCACTGCTGAGAAGTTGGCCCCAAGGTTCAGGGCAGGGCAGGATGTGGGCTGTTGGGCAAATACGGGACCTGGTGCCAAGGGGAAAAGCGTCTCTCTGGGCTGAGTTCTCTGGCAGAGCACCCTCTCCTTGGCCCTTGGTCTTGGGAGGAGGAGGGTGGCCTTCATGCAGGCATGATGGCCAAGTAGGAGGCAAGGAGGCAAGTCCATGGGGTCTGTGGGCCCGTGCCACCCTGAGCCACCAGCTTCCTGATGTCACCCTCATCCCGTGGTGCAGGGGCCAAGAAACATGCGACCTGGGATGGAATCACCTCCAACCACTTGCTCTTGGCATTCACGCTGCAGGAGGCCTGGAGGTTGGCGGACCCACAAAGCCAGCCCTGGCCTCCTCCCGCCTGGCACACCACCCCTCTCCTTGGTCTTGTTTGGTCATTATCGTTTTGCCCTTTGAGGAGCCAGTCTCGGTCACCAGACTCTGGTAAAGTGCGCCTACCCCGTGCCCCTCAATCTACCAAGAAGGTGGCTTGTCATTTATTTTTTTTTTTTAATTTGATCATTTTTAGAGAGCGGGAGAGGGAGAGAGGCAGAGAATCAATGTCTGGTCGCCCTTCACCTGCCTCCATTGTCTAAATGCTCTCAGTGGTTGCTGAGTCTTGGTGAGGAGCATATGGCTTGGCGGGGCTGGCCTCCCTTGTCCCGGCCTGGATGAGACCCTGGGGCCATCAGATGACAGCAGGGCTTCCTCGTTAAGAGCTGTGAATTCGGTCTCCAGGTGCCTCATTCTGGCAAGACACCATGAGCCCGCACTTCGTAACAGCCAGCAGTCGGGATTCAGGGCTGAACATCCGTATTTGGCTTCATCCAGAGGGAAGACCTGCAACTTTGGATTTTTCTAACCCTACAGCTCTTCCTCTTGTTCCCAAATTCCCCCTTCCTGCCCCTTGACAAGAGTGAGCAAGGTTTCGGTGCAGAATCGTTGCTTTTTATTCTCCTACTGTCTGTCCAACAGCTGGTAAGTGACAGGTCACCAGATACACACGTGCCAGGGAATGCCCCAGGCCAGACCGCACGGTGATTGGTTCCCAAGTGCTGGTCTAAGAGCAACTATGAAGCTGGGTCTGGGATCATCAAAAACGGAGCTGCCCTGGCTGGTGGCACAGTGGATAAGGCGCTGGCCTGCAAACCCAAAGGTCGCTGGTTCTATTCCCAGTCAGGGCACATAACCAGGTTGCAAGCCAGGTCTCCAGCCAGGTCCTTGGCTGGAGGCAGGTGAAAGGCAACCATACATGGATATTTCTCTCCCTCTCTGCCTCTCTCCCTCTCCCTCTCTCTAAAATAATAACTAAAATCTTTTTAGAAAACAGACAGAGAGCTGTGATAGGCAAGTAATGCCTGCCTGGAGCACAGCATAGAAAAATGCCGTAGGATCACTAAACGTCTGTGTGGCAGAGGAGGGTGAAGAGTCCTTCCCCCATGGAAACCATCGCCAGGTTCGAGCGACAGATCTGCATGGCGACAATTGTAACAGGGGGCAGTAAGTATTAATACAACTTGCTAGGAGAACACACAGAAAAAGCATCCTAATCTGATGACGGGGACAGTTGCTCCAAGGTGGCTCCTACGCCCAGGTCCTGAAACCTGCACAGGAGCCACTTTCAGCCAAGTGTGGGGAGACCTGATGAGGAACCGGAGTGACTTTCCAGGACTGTGCACGGAGGCACGCAGGGAGGCCAGCCAGGGGACGGTAGAGCTAGACCCACCCACAGCGCCGCTCAGACCAGGAATCCCTCTAAAGACCTCGGTGACGTTTCCCCAGCGGTGTGACTTCCCCGTTTTTGCCTTTCTGGTGAGCCTGCCCTTTTCCCCTGTGGTTGGCCGAATAGACCCTAAGGCAACAGGGGCTTGTGAGTTTCTGTTCAGGAGATACCAGAAAGAAGAAAGGGAACCTACCTGTCATTTCAAAGCTGCCTGGGGACGTGTCCCAGGCAGCAAAGTGGGTGCTGACACTGCAGCAGGAAGGCCCTAGATGTGCAGGAAGAAGACAAAGGAAGCCCTGGCTGGTAGCACAGTGGATAAGGTGCCGGCCTGCAAACCCAAAAGTCGCAGGTTCGATTCCCCAGCCAGGGCACATAACCAGGTTGCAAACCAGGTCTCCAGTCAGGTCTGTGGCTGGAGGCAGGTGAAAGGCAACCATACATTGACGTCTCTCTCCCTCTCTACCTCTCTCCCTTCCCCTCTTTCTAAAAATAGTGAAATAAAATCTTAAAAAATAAAAATAAAAAGAAGACAAAGGAACCTCAGGCCATCTGAGCCCCACCTGTCCCGAGGTCCTCTGTGTGGTTTAAAATACCGTATTCAGAGAGATCCTCCTCTTGTGCGGAAAGAGGGGTCCTGGGGGGCCCCACCCCTCCAGCAGCATCAGCTCCCGGCCAGAAGGTCTGCCTCTTCCCGGCCCACAGGCTGAAAGCATCTGTGTCAACAGCATATCTAGGTGGGAGACAGAGCTGCGGAGCTCCATTTACTAACAGAAAAGACCATGAAGCACAATAGGACATTATCATGAAGTTATGTTATAAATTAAAAAGAAAAGAATAACAACAGGAAGCTCTACTAGGTATCTACCTGAAAATTCTGGAACCGTTTATTCACAGCGACATATGCACCCCTAGTTCCTTGCAGCGTCATCCGCAATGACCGAGACATGGAAACAACCCAGGTGTCCTTCCATGGACGACGGGATAAAGATATGGCACATGCACGCAGCGGAACACCACTCAGCTATAAGATGAAACCCTGCCAGTTGTGACGACATGGACGGACCTTGCGAATATCATGCTGCGTGAAACAAGTCAGGCAGAACGAGAAAAGAACCATAGGATTTCACTCTTCTGTGGGAAACAAAACGGAAAGCAGCCAACGAACCACCAAGAAGCTCTGACTTTAGGTGGTGCCGTATACAGATGATGTATCATAGGATTGTACACTTGAAACCTATATAATTTTGTTACTCGGTGGCTCCCCAATACATTTAGTTTGAAAAAACAACAGAGAAAAAGAGAAGCTCATTAGAGCCCTGACACTTGTCCCCCAGGTCCCATCTCTAAGGGGCCTCCCAGGCAAACACGGTTCCGATGACCACCCCCTCCCATACACTCTGGAAGGTAGAACAAATCTCCCCTCTTTGGCCTGGACCATGGCCTTCACGGGGAGAACCCCCTACAGCTTTTACTTCATCAAAGCAGCAGGACCCTTTCCTAACTTGAAATTCACGGAAGCCCCCAAGTACAACACAGGTTGGTGGCAGCTCTCTGATCATGGCAGGGGGACCCCTGCAGGCTTCCCCACTCTTCGTCCTTCCGTTGTCACCATCCTCTCGCTCCCATCCCCGTGGCCTCTCTCGAAGGGCAGCCTGTGGGCAGAGCAGGGAATTTCCTGAGAAATTCCCCTTTACGGGACAGGGAAGTGGGGGTGCAGTGGGGTCCTGGGGTTGCCAGAGGCTCAACCCAGTGCCCAACTGGGGTCCCAGGCAGATTCCCCAGAGCGGGCAACTGCCCTCAGTTCAGTTCGCCTGAGCCCCTTTCCAGAGGTTGGCTCTCCCCACAAGCGAGCCCTTGCCTGCCACCCTGGGAGGCTGGAGGTAACAGAGCCCCGTCCACTTTTGTGGGGTCTCTGCTCTCTGACCCTGGGGGCCCCTGGCCTGGGATAGACCAGGGGTATGGGGATGTGGGGGTGAGAGCGCGGACCAGGAGCCTCAGAGGGGAAGGGAGGGAGCTGTGGGGTCTTCAGGCATCACTATTCACTTCTGTGCACTGGGTCCCAGAAGACTGTGTGACCATCTCTCCCCTTCAGGTGTTGGGTTGACCCCAAAAATCTAATTTTACCTCCACTCAGTAGCACACCGTCACTGTTTGTCACTGTTGCCATAGTAACCACCCTTGGACACTGTGCATATGGTGCCGACAATGCTACCCAACAAAGTCATGGGGACCCCACCCGACCTCCATGATTTGAGGCCAAAGCTGATTCTTGTCCATATCCCCTGCTCCTCGGGGACCACAGTGCCACCAGCAGAGCAGATGCTCTTGGCTCTTAAAGGTGGAAAAGGAGGGCAAGCCACAGCCCTGCTCTCCAGGGTCACCAGTATGCAGAGCCAGTCCAGGCAGCGTTCCCAGCAGATGCTGCCGCCATCAGGAGGCTGCAGAGGGAAGGGCTGATAGAGCTGCCCTTCGCTGGGACCCGGATAGTGGTGGACGCTCTAGGTCAAACTCAGCCCTCTCCTGACTCCGGAAAGCCAGAAGTCTGATCGCCTCCTCTCCCCCTTCTCAGACCCGTGCGGAGGGCCTCGCCGTGGCTTACCAGGCCCCACACCCCGGCCCTGCACCCCGGCCCCACAGCCTCCCCCATCCAGCTCACTCTAGCAACAGTCCAGCCTCAGGGCCTTTGCACTTGCTGCTTTTCTTCTGCCCAGAAGAACTTCCCCCCAGAAATCTGCAGGTTATGCCCTCCTCTCCTTCAGAACTGTTCTGACATATCATCTCTGTGCAGCCTCTCCTGCCCAAGCATGCCTGGCACCCCGGGCCTCTGCCCGGTGCATACTCTCCACAGCGCCTCTCACCATCTGGCCTCCCATCCCTGACTTCCTCACCCTGTTGCCCGTCTCCCACTGGAATGCCAGCTCTACCAGGCTGGGAATTGCACCTGTTTGCTCACTTCTGTGTCCCTAGAACTTAGGACTAGCTTAGCACATAGTAGGTGCTCAAGAAACCTTTACTTGACTATGAGTGCGTGCAGATCTGGAAGAAGAGGACCCTGCCTCTTCACACAGAGTGAGGCCCTACATTTTGGGGTGGTGACTGCACACTAAGGGGATGATCCCCAGGCCCCCTCTGCTCCCCACCCTCAGACACCCAGGAGCTGCTTCTTCTTCACCCCAAATTGCCATCCTCCACAGGGTATTTATAAGTTGTTCCCATCCAGGCACATAAGTTAGTGAAGCCCAGCGCACGGCCTCTCCCAGGGAGTTACTGCAGCTGAGCAGGGAGCCCCTGAGGGTACAGGTCCCCTGCCAAAGTGAAGGAAGCCTGGGATGGGGACTGGGGGACAGTGGCCACATCTGTCTCTAACGGGGCCTCATGAGGGATGGCAGTGTGACAGCGTTAGATTTTTCCAGTTCAATTTACCCTGGAAAATCAGGTGCTAGGGAATCCAGTTACACTATTTCTACTCGCTGGACACTCATTTGTAGGCCAGGAGGTTTCTTCATTTACCAAAGGAGTATACTTTGGCTCCAGAGTTAGTCTGCTTGAGGAATCAAATCATATACCAACAGTTTGTTCGGGGAGCAAAGAATGAGAACAGGGAAGCTGGGCGGTATCCAAAGGCAACGCATCAGGATTATGAAGCCTATCGTTGCCCTTTCCTGGGAAATCGCTTCATAAAGGCCTGACCTGGGCACCTCTGAATGCTTGTCATCGTGACCACCCTCCCAAATCCCAGTCGTGGGTCCCCCGGCGCGTACGAGATGCAAGAGACTCTAGAATAGGCCACCTCTAAACCAGAGCACGGGTAAGCCTGGGCCAGGGCCACCCAGTTCATTTCAGAATCGTTCATAGTTGATTCAAGCTGTTTCAGAAGCGAGGCCCGCGGCGGCCTTCTTGCTGCACCGCGAGGCTGGAGCTCAGTTACTTTGGATGCCTTGCGGTCCAAAGGGGCTGGCAGTTGGTCAGTGTCCACCCGAAACACGTCCAGAGTCGCAGGCTGGGCACTGCGCTTTGGGCGCAAGGAGGACCTCTTGTTTCCGGATGTCTGATTTTACAGACCCATTGATTTTTCAAATGAATTTTAGAGGGGCTGCCATCTTTTACTGGGTAAAAATTAAGATGTTTCTAAAGTGCAATTTTTATCACTTTCATTTCATAAACTAATGAGGGGGGTAACAGGAGACCAGATTCTGGGAAAACCCTATCTGGGAGGGGGCCTTTTATCTCCTTTTGCCACAGACGGGTCCTGCTCCACCCAAGAGGCACCGCCCGCAGGCCAGCGGCCATGGGCCGTTGGGGGCACCAATGGTGTCTTCCCTCACTGCGCAGCCCCACGCCAGGCCTGGTCCCACAGCTGCTCCGCCCCCTGCCAATCCCTGAGCCACACGCAGCTAGGGTGAGCTTTAACAGCCACGGAACGGGTGCCCCTGCTGAAAGCCTCCAGGGTCAACCCCATGCTCTCCATGTAAAGACCAGGCTTAGCAGCAGAACCTCCAAGCAGGGACCACGTGTCCAGATGCCCCAGGACAGTCCGACATCTGACTTCTTTCCCCTGAGACATGACTTCTGAAACATCCTTCTACCTCACCTGGTCCCAGTGGGACGACTTGACATGTCTGTCACCTTCCCTGAAGGTCATTCCCTGTACACGCCTGGCCCCGGTCCTCCGCCTCTAGCCTGCCTGGCCTGGCTGGCCTTCCCGCCTGTCCTCAGGGGCATCGTGCTTCCTTTTCCCTTGGGGTCTGGAAGTCTGACCACCTCCATCTCTCTCCCTCAACAAGAACTAGGGGCCTTTCAAGCCACCGAAACGACAGGAGAGCAGAAGAGAAAAACCAGGCAAAGAGGAAAGCAATGTGGGCCTCACAGGGTTGGGAGGGTGAGGGGGTAGAAACTGGTGTTAAATGACCCAGATGCTGACCCAGCCCGACCAGCCCTGGTGCTGAGGACCTTCGCACTTCACTGCGCCCCCACCTGGGGGAAAAGTGCGAGGAGAGCCCGGCTTTCAGCAGAGCCCAGGAGGGTCCCCGTCGGGCCTCTAGGCCCGAGCCACTGGCTGTCCCATCTTGGAGATGCCAGCTCTGCCGAGCCTCTCCTTCTGACTCTGAGGATGGGGACAGCAGCTCAGAACTACAAGCAACATGGCCCACTGGAGAAACCCAAAGGACACCCATCACCCTGAAAGAAAAGCCTTGTATCAAAGAACCAAACCAAACCAAACGAAGGTTTGGATCATACGTTGCCCAGGTTGGCTGAAGGGCCTACTCTAGTCCCCAAGTGAGCTCAGGTGGCAGGTGTGGCCCGGGGACCTGGAAGCTGTCACCGCAGCTCTCCCCATCTGGAGGGCTGGTCCTCGTTGGGTTCCCAGAAATGGTTCAAACCCACCACTTTGTTCATCAGCCCCCATCTCCCAGTGAGTCTTTGCAGTGGCCTTGACAGGGGGTGTTGAAAACCACAGCAGGTACTCTGGATCCAAGGAAACTGGAATGAAGGAAGGGTCTTACGTGCACACAGGGCAGCGACAAGCCAAACCAAAGACAACCAAGTGCTCCTGGGGTCACGGGGGCTCGTGAGCAGCGTGGCTACAATGAGCTCCTTATGTGCAACCACTGAAGAAGGAAGTGGCCGGTGGCCTCCACGGAGCTGTCACTGACCCTCTTGCTGACTCCCTGAATGAAAACATTTTGTTCACATTTCCTTCTTCCTATTGCAACATGGGGCCCAGAGAGCCGGTGTGTGCGTGTGCCTGCACGCGTGTGCCCGCCCCAGGGGGGACCTGATCTACCTTCCGGGAGACGGAATCGGATGAACGTTATTTTCGAAGCTTGGCAGGGCGCTTCTGTTGGGCTGGGAGATAAACACCGGGGGTCCAGCCCAGCAGGGAGAGGGAGCCCCAGGCTGGGAGAGCCGGCCCAGGAGGAGCCGCTCCTGCCCAAGGTCGGGGTGGAGCAGCCGTACCCTCCAGCACCTCTGGGGTCACTGATTGGTGACTTGGGCCCCACAGAGGGGCCCCGGACTGGGACACATGCCAGATCCACTCCCTCCTGCCAAAAGTACAGGGGCATGGGAAGGGCTCTGGCCCTTTCTCTTTCAACCAGGAGAGACTAGTTCAGAGTTCTTCTCCCTCCCCTGTTTTGCCTCCTTCCATGAAGCCTATCTTCTCCGGTGACTGCGGTCCTGCACGGAACCCCCCCGCCCCCATTTTCTTCCAGCCCACGTGCCAGGCTGGGTTGAGTTATTCTGCACGCTCATGAGTCCTTATGAAGTCAGGGACCCCACCACTTCCATCCCCAGCACAGCACACCCAGCCCCATCGCGAGCCACCCAGGAGGACACGGCACAAATCACGCTCTCAGCCTCACGTGTTCGGGTCCTGTCCCCAGCACCAGCGTGGCAGGCACACCTGCAGGTGCAGCCACTGCTGCCCCCACTTCACAGACAAAACCGAGGCGCGAGGAGGGGAGGTGCTCGTTCCCACATCCCTAAAATGCCAAGGGTGTGAGGAAGAGGAGGCTGAGGGGGTTGGCTCTGCTCTTGCACCCTCCGCTCCCCGACCTCAGCTCCTCCTTCCTGGTGGCCCCTGAAATGCTGCTGTGGTCTGTACAGCCGGCGGGAATCTTGACTTTGACTTGGTCAAAAATCTCCCGTCCTATCTTACTGTCTAGCACCCCACGTTCCTAGGGGTCTTTCTGTGCAAACAGACAAGAACCTCAGTCACATCCAGGAAGCCCCGCCATTGGAACCCTCCCCCTTTCTCTTCCTGCTCTTCCTCCTTCTCCTCCTCCTCCTCCTCACTACTGGCAGCCCTGGGGGATGTTTCTGAAGCCCTACCTGGGCTCAA
Organism: Noctilio leporinus; assembly: GCA_004026585.1. NCBI lineage: Eukaryota > Metazoa > Chordata > Mammalia > Chiroptera > Noctilionidae > Noctilio > Noctilio leporinus. The sequence continues at coordinate 53,319 of PVIW01007079.1, read as the reverse complement.
ATTTCCCTCAGGAGGTTTTCTCCAGAGCTCTGTCTCTTCTGGCCTCAGAGAGCAGGGAGAAGAGACAAAAGCTACCCACCCACCACGGACAGAAATGCTGACTCCCCCACAAAAGCCTGGCCTTGTCAGGTGTCCTGTGTTGTGTGGATTCCTAACCATGTGAGGGAGGAAGGAAGAAACAGCTCGTTGAAGGTGCATCAACCGTGAGACGATTATCACTTCAGAAGTGGAACAAACATGCATATTGGAATCCACAAAACAGATGATTGGGAAGGGTCATTTTCCAACGGGTCTTCCCAATGGCTGAAGAGAACGCAGACAGAGGTGGCCTAATTCAATGCCCCCTTTATTCCAGGGAGGGAAAAGGAGCCCCTGAAAGTTACAAATCTTCCCCAAGCTTCCCAAATCAGGACCCCAGCCTCCTGACCCCCAAAAAGAACTTCTCGTGCTCTCCCCCTGCAGCCTCCTTATGGACTTCCAGCAGTTTATCGCCTTCCAACCCCTTGATAACCACAGCCTGCAGAGCAGCAGCAGTAAAAGCAGGTACCACATAAGGGTAGATAAGACAGCCCAGGTTTTCAAAGTCGGCTTCCTGGTTGAACCAGAAGCCACCCACGTCCATCACCCCATGGCCCTTCGGTGAGGGGAGGCAGGGAGCTGCCTTCCCTAGGTTGGGCCTGGAGGTTTGTCTGTTTGAACTTCCCAGGGGTCTGGAAAGCTACCAGGAAGAAGTCACAGTCCAGCTGGAAAGAAAAATGGCAAACTGGAAATTAACCGGTGGAGAAGCACCTGGCCCACCACTGACGCTCAAGACGGGCCCTGGGCCCCTTGGAAGACGGTTAAGAAAATAGCCTTTGATTAAATCAATAACCTTGATAAGCTTAGTTCTGGGAATAGATAAGAATTAGATCGATGACAGGGAAAGATTGCTGAAATGGTACCTGGCAGTACCTAGCCATTGACCAATTCAAACCTTCATCTACAATACACATCACTTTTTTTTTTATTACTATAAAATCGCTGATTGTTTTGAGTTCTAGTTGTGTAACTATTTGTATTAAAAATGTAAAAGGAAAGGATGGCAGTGCTCAAGCTGTCCCTGGATTCGCCTAGACTTAGGCCAGTTTAGGGCTTCAGTAGAAACTCAAAGACGCTGTCAGAGACCTTTAGTATTTCTGGGAAGGAAGCCCCTTCTAGTAAGTGTCTGGCCACAGTGACTTCAGCAAATTCTAATGTATTGACAACAGCAGCTGGAGTGGATTTTAAAAACAGGTATAATCCAAGTTACGAGCTATCACAGGTACTTTTCGTTCGTGCCTAGATTTAAAACAGGCTTCTCAAGAAATGGCTGCAACAAATGATTGCAATTTAATTTCCAGGTTACTTTTAAGTTTATATTGGAAACGTTTGATTGAAAAGGGCTAAATAGTGCTTGCTTTGGCAGCACGCGTGTTAACATCGGAATGATCCAGAGAAGATTAGCATGGCCCCTGCGCAAGGATGAGACGCACATTTGTGAAGCATCCCATATGTTCGTGATCTCACCTATTATAGGACACTAATGAACAAAACAAACAAACAAGCAAAATAGAACCAGAGACATAAATACAAGGAACAAACCTTCAGTGGGCAGAGGGGAGGGGGAGAAGGAGGCAAGGAAGGGGAGCAGTGTAGTCAAGGAAGTAGCATGACTGACCCATGGACATGGACAACCAGTGGGATTGACCGTGAGGGGAGAATGGGTGGGTGGGGAAGGGGAGAGAAGGGAGGGGAAATGGGATGGATGTAATACAACAATAATACATTTTAATATAATTTAAAAGGGGGGCTAAATACAACAGGATAAACTGCCTCTTCCTTTCTTTTACTTTTTGTAAAAGATGCTTTCCAAGTCATGTTTTTAAGGATAATACGTTTGCACCTTTATCACAGGTGATGGTGATACCTTGCCTCACTATATTCAGATAGGAGAAATTCCACATTAACTTTTCTTAAGCCAATCAATGTTGAGAAGCTGGACACCAGTCTTCCTGAGAGGGCCTCCTGCCTCCTAGGATGGTGCATGGTCCGGGCTCTCCCTGGGTGGTCTCAAGCCCCACCTCACCTCACCCTATGCCTCATCCCCTACTCCCTCCCCTCCCCAGCCCCTGCGGCTGACTGATACTGTGGCAGCCCTGGTCCTCCCTACCCACCCATCGCTGTAGCTTTGTAGGTGCAGATCTTATCTGACCTGCGTCCTGCCCAGGCCAGCTGGCTTGCATAGACGTGGGTGACCCTGGTGTCCAAGCCACTGAGCCCAGTGCCCAGGCCTTTGCTGGCTGCCAGGCAGGCAGCCCCAGAGCTCTGGTTTGGGACGTGACATGACGGTAGCACTCTCTCTCTGAGCAAGCTGGAGTGAACAAGCCGGAGCGCTCTTCCTGCCACAGAGGAAGGCATCCCCAACTGAGTACATTTTTAAAAGATTTTATTTATTATTTTTAGAGAGAGAAGAAGGGAGAGAGGCAGAGAGGGAGAGAGACATCCATGTATGGTTGCCCTTCACCTGCCTCCAGCTACAGACCTGGCTGGAGACCTGGCTTGCAACCTGGTTCTGTGCCCTGGCTGGGAATCGAACCAGCGACCTTTGGGTTTGCAGGCCGGCGCCTTATCCACTGTGCTACCAGCCAGGGCCCAAGTGACTACATTTTTAAGGGGCAAAGACAAAAAAATCCATTTGTATCTTGATTATACCATGGACTGTGTTTATTCAATGTATCAATTATACAGTTTAAAGAAAAAATACAACTTTTAAGTAATTCACAGAATAATGAAAAGATGGCTTCTCTCCCATCTTTCCCATGTGCCCACCACTTCCCGAAGGGCATGGCCCCAGCGAGGGTCTGCATTACACTCTTTTTCTTTGCACAACACAACTGCTCTTAGAATTTCATGAGTGACCCTATATGACTGAGACCCTAGCTGTCCAGGGAATTCATCAGGACCCCTCTTGTATGGCGCAAAATCATTACCTAGTGTTTTGGGGGTAAAGCAGGCCTCTTAAGCATTGGGGCACTCGAACACTTGGTTTACTTTTCTTCAATTTTCTAGTTTGGTGAAACTTTCCTTTCTATTTTGACTGGGAAATGGAGATGAAGGAGGCTAGTTAGGCTGTGACAGGAGAGCAGGTGCGCCCAGTCACCGGCCCGCAGGGAGGCACGGCTGCCCTGCGTGAGACAGGCTAAGCCTGAGTTAAGGTTCCCTTAAGTCACGGGACCCCCAAGCTGACAAGGACCTCAGAGAACATTCGCACCCTCCAGTCTGCTCCCCACCCCCTAAATTCACAGATGAGGAAGCGGGGCTTTATGGAGCCCCCACCACGGCCCAAACTCAAAGGAGGGGGTCAGGGGCCCCCTCTTGCCTCCTGCTGGTCAGAGATGCTTGTCCCCCTGCTGGTCCCTGGGAGGACAGCGTGTCGGGCAGGTAAGGACACACAGGCCCCTGTGGGTAGGGGAACATGATGTTCCAGGGGAAGGACTGAGCAAACTCTATTAATGAGTATCCGCCACTTTCTCCCCACCCCACCCGGCCATCACCCAGAGCCCAGGTACAAGGGGCAGGTGATCTCAGTGTTCTTTGTGTGGCAGTGACTGTGGCAGAGGTCGCCGAGGAATCCAGGGGCAGCTTCCTGTTCATGCTGCCAAAAGAGATTGCCCAAGTCCCCCCGTCACCCCAGCTGTCACCTGGCCAAGTCGGCACCCACAGCCTCTTTCCTCAACGCAGGGCCCCAATTCTCCCAGCCCTTTCCCAGTTGGCCTGCCTCCCTCTTTCTTCCCAGCTGCTCTCAGGAGCCAACGCGGCAGGTCTCCTAGCTGCTGGCTCCCCTGGAATCCCCTCTCCTCTCACCAGCTCACCCCGGGCCTGGGCAGCCCCATCTCAGATGGCAGACGTGGGCCTGCCTTGGGTTTCTCCTCCCTGACCCCACGATGCGTCTGCTTCACGGGAACCTGCCTGTCTCCATCCTGATGACTCTTGTTGGCGTGTCCCTGGGGCAGGAATCCCTTCACTCTCATCCACAGACTCCTATGTGTCTCCCACTCTGTTTTTCTTGGCCTTGGGGCATGTTCTGAGTGCTACAGTCACCTGTCATCATAAGCTTGTGAGTTGACACTCACTGGTTCAGAGTGTGCTCTTAGGTGTCCTCTGTCAGGGCCTTTGGCAGGGGCTGGGTGGCTGCGCTCATCACAGAACTATGTGTGTGTCAGATCTGGAGACTTGGGGGCAAGAAGGGACTCGCCAAGAAGCCAACTCACCCACCCCTCGGTCTTCAGGTTAGAGGAGGTCTTGGAACCACCCCCAGATGGTGAAAACGACATGTCTTAAAAGACATTCCAGAAATGAGGTTCCACGACTCTTAGTCACCCTTTGTCGTGGGAAACGAAAATCAAAGTTTTCACCACTGCCCAAAGGAAGGAAAGAGAAACCTCCATCTCCCTTGGACTCTGCACTTCTGGGCCGATGGCCCTTCCATTTTCCTCAAGGCAGCAGGAGTGGGAAGGGGCTGGACTGGCTCGGGCTCACGCTTCTCACCTCTTACCCGGCCAGGATGCGCCGTCTGCCCAAAATAAACACGTGTGTACCGGACATAGTTCATGGCGTGCTTCCTTGTTCTCAGTGGACCCTGTCCGTGGACTGCAAAGAATAACTGTTTTGTCATTTTACCCCTTCCTGATTTTATAAACTTTTCTCCTGCCTCCCTCCATCCCACAGTTTCTCCCTCTGTCTTCCCCTGCAGGCACTCACACTTTTCTTGACCACACCCAGGCCCACCGACAGAGTGGGAACAAAACAGAAGGTCACCAAGGACAGAAAGTCCTGATACCCAGCAATGGGCAGAACTGGCAAAACAAGTGGCATAGGCCTCACCCCAGGGTGACTTTCCCTTCCTTGTCACTCACTAATCGTGCTGTAGACCCCTCAGAGGAGGAACAGAGGGCCAGAGAATAGCTTTATCCACTCCCATTCAAGCCCTGGCTCTACCACTCCCTTCAGCTTTAAAGCCCTGGAAATAATGAGGTTCTGACCCCCATCAAATAACCTTAGACACAGTCTCACTGTGTCTGACCACTGACAGAGTTTTGGTCAAACTAGAGGCAACACCTAGGCCTCAGCTGCGTTCCAGCTCCAGGCCCGAAAAGCAGCGAGGCCACTCCGGGCAAGCCCGGGCTGACTTCAGGACCAGGGGATGACTAATGACCACCCCAGCCTGGCGCTGACGCTGACGATCAGTGGAGATTACTCACCCCCCACCCCTCCACACACACAGAAGCTAAGGAATATTCTACTGAGATTCTCCCCCTGAGACCTCCAGATAAACGCCTTTTTAAGATGAAGGACCCAGTGGCTTCCTCCCTCTGGTGCACATCCTGACTTCCCCCCTCTCCTTCCCTCAGGGCACTCCCTTTGCCTACCTTTCTCCTAAGCCCCAAGGGCCCGTCCCCTGCCTCTGTATCTTCTTGCACCCTAAGGCCTTCTTTAAAAAAAAACCACAACTTTTCTTAAAGATTTCATTTTATTATTTTTAGAGAGAGGGAAAGGGAGAGAAACATCAATGTATGGTTGCCTTTCACCTGCCTCCTGCTACAGACCTGGCTGGAGACCTGGCCTACAACATGGTTATATGCCCTGGCTGGGAATTGAACCAGCAACCCTTGGGTTGACAGGCTAGCACCTTATCCACTGTGCCACCAACCAAGGCTTTCTTCTAAGGAAACTCGTTTGCATTTGAATTTCTTGACTCTGAATTCTTTCTCAGCCAAACTCCAGAACTGAGGTCCAACATCTGATGCCTTTTCACTGCTAAGACCACATTCCTCGAAAGATAATGATTACAATTCAGAGAGTTTTTTTTTTTTTTTTTTTTTTTTTTTTGGGGGGGGGGGTGTCCTTACAGAAAAGTCAGCTAAAGCCAGTTGTGAGGGCCTCTAAGAACCCAACTCCAACAGATAAAGCAGTTTCCAGAAGCAAATAGAAAACTATTATCAAAAGAATGGAAGACAAACTACTCAAAACAATCAGCACTCAGGATAAACTCTGTAGGTCTGCCTGTCGGTGTATAAGCTGTAATAATCCAACATCCTGAGCATGTGTGGACGCATCATCAGTACACTGAACAGAAGTTATCCCGGAGCCGATAGCTCTTATGCTAAGGTGGTAGACTGAAGATACTAAATACCTTTATTTTTTCTAGAAAAAGTTAACAAGTATAAAGCTTAGAAAGTTAAGGGTGAGAATTAAAATAAGAAGTGTACAATCTCTAGCTTTCATGTCAACAAAGGAGGAAAAAGAAAATGTAGAAAAAACATGACCAGGGTGGAATAAAGGCAGGAGAGGAAAAGAAAAAATGCGACCAAAAAGGAGGGTGAGCACAAATTATAAAAGAAGATGTGTCAAATATGTAAGCAATCACAAGAAATGTAAAGATAGTAACTCACTTTGTAAAAGAAACAGCACCATGGCTGGCTCAGTGGATAGTCACCAGCCTGTGAACCCAAAGGTCCCTGGTTCAATTCCTAGTCAGGGCACATAACCAGGTTGCAAGCCAGGTCTCCAGCCAGGTCCTTAGCTGGAGGCAGGTGAAAGGCAACCAACCATACATTGATATTTCTTTCCCTTTCTTCCTTCTTCCCTGCCCTTCTCTCTAGAAATAATGAATAAAATCTTAAAAAAAAAACGAAAACACAGACTATATCCATTTGTATTTTTTAAATCAAGTTATGTCCTATCTATAAAAGTCATGTAAGTACTAAATCAAAATTTGTATGGTGATATCAATTTATAATAAAATATAACATGCTAAAAATCATTAACAGGGATGAAGCAAAATGCTTCATAGTAATAACACACACACTCCACTCAATTTTGGTTACATCTATAATACCAAAATAATCTTGAAACCTGTTAAGCAAAGTCTGCTACAGTTGTAAGGAGAAATCAATAAAACCACTGCCGAAAGGGATTTTATCAGGTTTCCTCAGGTACAAGTCAAGTAGGCATCAATTGTTAAGAAGCATTGATTTTATAGAGAGCTATTAATCACTAAACCCTGATAAAAATCCAACACTCCCGCAATTTCAGGTAAATCAGAAAAGACCTCAATTATTACCCATGCCTTTTCCCTTATCAGCCTGAAAATCATTCACCCAGGAAGAGCATGACTGGGAAATGAGCAAATAACCTGGGGTGAAATAACATTTACGAAACTTGCCAAAGGGTGACAAACTCATAAAAAAATGAGCAAAGCAGTCCTTGACTTTTTGTTATGTAAAGGGGTGCTTTAACATTTCTAGTCACTGATTTTAGAGAGACAGAGGAAGGAAAGGAGAAAGCCGGACAGAGACAGACAGTGCTCTGTTGTTCTGCTTAGTCATGCATTCATCAGTTGAAAATTGATGGAACCCACAACCTTGGCGTATCAGGACATGCTCTAACCAACTGAGTTACCTGGCCAGGAGGTAAATGCTTTTTTAAAAATGGCATCAAGCTTAGGGATCAGGAAGGCCGCTAATATTTCCCGTGGTCTCTGCCTGAAGACCCAGCTGCGCACGGACCATAGCCTTGGCGATCAGTCACCATGCAGAAATGCCTCCTGGGATAGTTGTTCCCGTCTAGAATTTTGGTAAGAACTTGAAAAACGAAAGACTCTAAACAACACTAAAGTTGACAACAGAATTTTCATGCTGTCTATAAAAGCATCCACAGTTCATGTGATACTCACTTTGACCCCACCTCTCTGTTTGATGAGTTCTAGTGCCCGACTGCATTCTCTTACACACACATGCACATCTGTTTCTGACTCAGTTTTACACAAAACCTCTTAAGTATTCCCTGAAGAGGAGGAAAAAAGCTACCTCGCTGCAAATGCCCTTAGTTCATTGAGCCTAGGATCAGCAGCACCATAACAACATACATCTTTCATTATAGCAGAAATGCATCATGTTGATCCAACTCTACTAAACCCCCTGGAGAAGCGCTCATAACACATCCTCCGACTCATGCTTGCGAACCACGGTTTTAGGGTCTTACTATCCTTCTATCCTGGACGTTTTCCTTTGTAACATTTTTGCTTTAGCGTAACTCAGTTCTTCCGCATTTAAAAAAACAAAAACGAGTAGTTAATCAGCATGTTCCATGTCAGATGCTGGGTTAGACGCTGGGATTCAAACTGAGTAAAATGAAGTCCTGCCCTTGAAGAGCTTAAGATGCAATAAGTGGGAAGATGGACAGAGCAGGTTGTAACCCTACTGTGGGACAGGGTAACCAAGGAGGCGCTGTGGGGACCGGGAGAGGCCCATGCTGGAGGGAGTGGCACAGAGCAAGAGCATTGTCACAAAGGTGACACTAGAGCTAAGACTGGGAGGGCTCTGGGGCAGGGGGATGAGCAGTGCAGGGCTGTGAAGGTGCAAAGCCGTGAGGACGCCCAGGCACGTGAAGCATGAGGTGGAGGGGGCAAGTGTGAGCTATGGACCCTTGGAAGCATGCGGGCGCCAGGTGGGCCTGGCGTGAGCACCTGGCGGAGGGGAGGCCGTGCTGCTATGCGGGTAAAAGGGGGGTGTACAGAAATCAGAAGAGCTGAGGAAAGGTAAGGCCCTGGTGAGGACACGGGCTGGCCGGGAGAAGAACGCTTTTGCACAGCTAGATAGACTGGATGGAGGTGGTGGAGGGCCTTTGGTGTCAAACTTAAAGGTCTGTCCTGTAGACAGTGGGCATTGAAGACTTCTAGAACATTCATCTGATGGCAGCTGGAAACAGGTCCAAAGGCTAAAGAATTGATTCAAAGCCCAAAGAAGATACAGCAAAGAGGTGGGTTTCCCAGGCCTCTAGATTCACAAGAAATTGCCAAGGAGACGAGCTGAGCCCCCTTCTACCCAACCCTGAAGACTCACCTCTAACAGCTACATTTGGCGGAGCACGAGAAAATGCCTGCCCACCGATCTGCCATTTTAGGTACACCACCTGGCATCATCTAGTTGTCATATGTTTGCTTCTCGTCTCCTGAGCGCAAGTTGAGTCTGAGCAAGGCTCTATCCTTGTTAGAAGGGTGAACCATGGAACTTCGTGCCAAACCGAGACGTCTTGGCTGGACAGAGGGCAAGAGGACCGATGACTACCCTTTCCCACTCTGAGACTCAGACCCTTTCGCCCTGGTTGCTGCCCTAGCAAGTGGGTCAGCTCCCCGCCTAACAGCCGTATCAGCAAGTCCACACACTCATAAAGTCCTGAACGACTAAACAACAAGATAGGAAGAGTACTCACCTGTGAAAGTGACAATATAAATCTATGATGGGACTTTCCCTCTGACTGACAGACCTTGGCGTTTTATTTGACTGCCCTACAGGTATAAGAAATACATTCATACTAGAAAATTAAAGTTTTCCATGAAAAATAACCAGGAAACGTATGAAACCAATCTTACAGTTAGATGTGCTCTTGGCCAAAAAATCACCAACCAATGAATGACAGATTCAGCAAACGCTACCAAAGCAGAGTTGACTGTGGAACCTAAAGGAAATGTTTTAATCAGCATTAACTGCGTCAGCCTCGTTAGTTGACAAGGACTTTGGGGAAGATGTATTGGATGGTTTGATGCTCTCCTGGAACTTTTGGGTTTTCTCTCAATCCATTTTTCTGAAGCAAATGGAGAAGCCAAAATCATTGTATGGACTTTGGGCCCTGCAAGCAGGCCTGTGGAAGCACTTCCGCCAGCTGCTGGTAGTTTCCGCCATGGAACAGCGGAAGCAGGGTTCTCATCTAGTCTGCAAATATTTTCAGCACCTGCTGTGTTCCAGGCACTGTGCACAGCACAAGGAACAAAACACTCTAGCCTTTTGGGGCTTCCAGACTAGAGAAGGGATTAAAAACAAATAACCAAACAAACCAAAAAAAAACCTCAGGGGAACTGAAAACTTTTGTTTCTTGCCCTTGTCCACTCCTAGTTTACTTTAGTCACCCAGGTCATTTATTTGGACGTAACTAACAACCGCCAGAAACCAACAAGTAACCTGTTCAGGATTTGCCGTGGTCCTTCCTCCATGGGGTTTGCTGGGCTACCTTGCATGACAACAGACGTTCTTCTTACTTGAGTTAAAAGACATAAAGGTGATCTCATTATGATGGGTATCCTAATCTGAGCATCCAGACAGCCAGCCAAGAGAGGACCCCTCCACTGAGCTTTCTGACCGTGGCCAGATGTGTGATTCAAGGAAGAAGACGAGGGTCAGCCCGCTGGACACCCCGATTTGAAAGAGGGAAAGGCTGGCGAGAAGACACCACGGCCAGTGCTATTTTGCCTCCTGCCAAGCTTCCGTCATGGGGCATTATAAGTGCTCCGAAGCCCCTCAGTACAATATTAACTGCCTTTGAGACAGGGGTTCCCAATCCTGGTCCCATGGACGTAGGGGCCTGAGGGCCCCATGAATACTTAACATGCAGGGGGTGTGTTCATCTTCCTAGGTGAAGAGCTCATGGTTTTCATCCAGTTCGCCAAAGAGCCATGCTGTAGATTGATGTTGTCACCCAACCAACGATAATGAAGAGGTGCCCAGGTGCAGGACGCAGAGACGCAAGTTTCTGCTTCACAGTCATGGGTACCCACAGAGGGGGCCACCTGCTCAGAAAGTCCAGGGGACAATAAGATTTATCAGGCTCCATACGTTGTGCCAAGTACCTTAGCGGTAGGTCTTATTTGCCCACCACGGCTTATAAGACAAGTACTAACACTACCGTATTACACCCACTTTGCAGATGAGGAAACTGAGGCTTGGGAACGTTAGGAAAGTACCCTTTCATCACAAATAGCAAGTAGGAGCGCTTGAATGCAATCCCAGGTCTTGGCAGTTTCAGGCCTGCAGGCTTGACTACTACTTTTTGCTGCTCTCGCTGTGGTCAGACGCTCTTGCCATTTCCTGTGGGAACCAAAGAGCACCGTGATTACAAAGCGCTTCCAGCTATCATCCCCTTTGCTGTTAAAATCAAGTCCAGAGCCTAGTACCAGAAAGAAGCCCCTCCAAGATGTCTGTAGCAAAATCTGATTAAAATTAAAAAAAGGTGGGGGCGAAATCCAGATGGCTACCCAAGATCTCACAGCTGCCAGGAGCTCTGATGCCTCAGTGCACACATTTCAAAGAACCATTGTGCATCTCAACTACAGGTAACTAGATGAACATAATGGTCTTTGTTGACTTTCTTCAGGTTTAGCCCTTTAATTACTGTCTGCTCCAGGGTGAAAAACAAGCTCCCCACCCTCTGTTAAGGTTGCTTTGCCAAGTTTATCATTCAACTCAATTCAACCATAATGTAGGCTGTGCTCACCAACATCACCCCCCAGGGGACTGCGGAGGGGAGGTGGTGGGAAGGTTGCTAAAACATTTCACAGGGCCTTCCTGGAAAAATAAATAATAAGGATGCAGGATACATTTTACGTAATCAGTTCTAAAACTCAGGCACAACTCATTGTTTTCAAGCGCCAGATGAAAGAATAACCGTGACGAAGATCGCCACTGTCCCCCCCAGGGAGTGAGGGTCAACATCTGGGTGGGCATGTTATACGCAGTTTCTCAAAACCCCACAGCAATGCTAGGAGGTAGATTTTATTGGCCTGTTTTAGAGATGAAGTTGAGAAAACTGCCTCCTGGCACAGAGTTTATCACTAAGTGGCTGAGTGAGGCTTAAACCCAATTCTCTTTGCCTCCAGAGCCCTGCCTGCCTCTCACCAGCTCTGGCTGCAGACCCTCTGCTGTAAGGTAAACACCCTCTTTCATTTATCTGTTTGATACACTTGGTCTTCAAGAAGCATCTAAAAAATAGTAATTTTAAAAAATGTTTAAAAAGATGTTATTTATTATTTTTTAGAGAGAGAGGAAGGGAGAGAGGCAGAGAGGGAGAGACACAGCCACGTATGGTTGCCTTTCACCTGCCTCCAGCTACGGACCTGGCTTGCAACCTGGTTATGTGCCCTGGCTGGGAATCGAACCAGCGACCTTTGGGTTCTCAGGCCAGAGCCTTATCCACTGAGCCACCAGCCAGGGCTGCTTTAGGGATTCTTTGTGCCCTTGGGTTATGGAAACTTGCCTGTATTAAAAACAGCTTTATTATTATGGATAACTCTGATTCCCCAAAGTTAACCAGGCAATGTCCAACACCTCTAGTTTTTAAATATCAGGCTCCTAAGATTCACACATTGTACTATCAAGTAGCCCACTGATCTGATGTGACCTGTTGAACAGGTGAGACCATAAATTTTTATTTAGCAAAACTGATATATGCTGGAGATGCCATAAAATGCATACTTAGTCCTACTCAGCAGAAGCCTGCAAGGAAAATCAATACCAAGAATCCACCTGACCAACTCAGGTGTTTTAAGGACACCAACTTCATGCTAGTTAGTTCCTAAAACTGCTAAGATTATTAATATTTTGAAAAAATTTGTGTCCAATAAACAGAAGAGTCACAAATGGCCCCCAGTCTTAGGTAACATCGGAGTCAAGGGGCTGGGGAGAGGGTTAGGAATGCTAACAGGTGCCCCAGTAATTCTGATACAGGTGATCTCTGCAACTGGCGCATTAAAGAAATGGAGTCGAGCTTTCTGGGTACAAGGCCACCCCCTTCCCTGGCAGGATGCCGATCAACAACGTCCTGGAGCTGACCCCCACCCTGGTGTGGGGGTACAGAATGCTAACAGTTCTTTTCAGGGGTGAAGGCTAAGGATAAAGGTCATTTTTAACCCTGGGAAAGGTGGCTAATTGGTTTCATTCTCAATGTAAAGGCGGAGATAATCGGTTGTAAATCATAGAGGCAGGTGTGGTGAGAGCCGTTTCCCAAAGCCTCTCCTGTTCACCCCAGGACCTCCCAGCCTCTGGGCCTCTGCAGGGCTTCACAGCCTTCCTTCTGCCCGGGCCCATCTCACCGGCCGTCTCTCTCCTGCCTCCCGGCCTCTTGTTCATCCTCCTGTAGAGCTGAATCATTTACAGACCTTTTTATCTTGTGGGTCGTTCATTAAAAAATCTGAGGACCCCCCTTTCTAGTTGCATTTAGAAAAGCTTATGACATTTACTTGCATTTTCCTTTGTATTAGCCCATTTTTCCTTTGGACCAAGGGGGCTCTCAGCCTGACCTCATTACTGCGCATCGTGTTTATGCACGAGTTTGAGCGAGAAGCTCGGAAAACACAAATATTTCAGATGCACTTTTCCTGAGGGCAGAGGCATGTCTTACTCATCTCGGTGCCGCTTTCCTCGGGGAGCATGTCAGGAATACAGAGAGCGCTCGGAAGCGAGCCGCAGAATTCAGTGAGCCTGGCTGGGGGTGGGCGTTGTGTGGGGGGAAGAGGCAGCAGCACAGACTGTGTTCCCTCCTTATCACTCCTGTTCCAAGTGACCACACACAGGGTTGTTTCCATTAATAACGCACGCGTGATCTTACGGTTCAGTTGGGCAGAAGTACAAGGTAGGTCTTAAGGGTGAAAATCAAGGTGCGGGCATCGCTCCATCCCTGCTGTGGGCTCTGGGGGAGAATCCGTTTCCCTGCCTCTTCTGGCTGCGTGAGGTCCCTTCCCCCACCTTCCAAGTGCATCGGTCAGCCTTTGCTTCCCAGGTCATGTCATGTCACGTCTCCCTTCTCTCCTCCTGGCCTTCCTGCCTCTCTCATGTAATGATCTCTGTGATGAACCTGCCCACCCCAGTAGCCCAGAACCATCTCCACACCTCGAGGTTAATTTGATCACACCCGCATAACATACTGGGGATTAGGATGAGCTCAGGCATTGGGTTGGGGGGTGCGGTTAGGGGTATTCAGCCTACCTTAGACAAGCACACATCTGGGAATCCAGGAAAAAGGGCTAGGGGAGGGGGAGCCCCTTGACAGGGGGTGCTAGTGATGGCTTTCTAGAAGAGAAGGCTTTCCGGTGGAGCCAAGGTGGGATCGGTCAAGTTAGGAAGAGTTTAAGTTTTAGAGTCACACACACATGAAGCCTCAGTTTCCTTCTAAGAAACCTTAGTTTCCTTCTTTGTAGATTAATAAATTATTTATTATTATGGAAGGATTAAATACGTTACTGCATACAAAGTGCCTGGCGGGTGGTGAGCATGCCCTCTGACAATAGAAAGGACAGAGAAAGGACTTTGGAAACAGCAGGGATGAGGACCACCTCCACTGCTCACCATCGGCCATTCTCCTGGAGGCCGAAAGGCCCCAGCAAAAGAGAAAAGGTAAGTGGAAAACATGCGGCACCCTAAGAGTGACCAAGAAAACATCTTCCGGTGCCCCTCTCCTTCCCAGAAGTGGCAAGCTCCACATCCAGTGGTCAAGTTCTCCTGCCAAATTACTTGGCTCTATCCGCCCGGAATAAAAAGAAATTGTGACTGTGGTCATGCCAAAGGAAATGCCCTTGGCTCCAATCAGGAAACCGTTTCCATAGCAACTCGGCAGCTGGCAGTGGGGACCTGGGCCGTGCCCGCAGGGCTGGCTATTGTCCTCACCCGCCGCAAGGGAAACGCTCCCTCCTCGGGCTTCCTCCAAGTTTCCTTCTAGAACATTGGGTTGGGCTTGAGAAAAACAAGCGTGAGGGGATGGTCAGTGATGGTCCTGGGGTGGGCGGCGGGCTCCACCAGGTTGGCAGGGGCTCCCTGGTTGGGCACAGCTGGCAAGCCCGGCGCTCACCAGGAGGAGCGTGGGAAGCTCGCATCCTGCCTCCCTGCGCGCCTGAACCTGGCTCGGGGCGGGAGGGAGACCACAGGCACAAGAATGGCACAGAGAGACACCCAATATCCTCAGGATGTGGTTCGGAGGTGACATCGGGACATGGAGGAAAATTGGACGGCAGGGGTGACACCTCACAAAGGGCCAAGAAACCAGGTGCCAGGCGCCTGTGCATCCTCAGGCCCTTCAGCGTCACCGTCACCCAGGTCTCTAACACTTAGGCAGAAAAGGCTCCCACCCCGTGGCACCTCTGAGGGCCCCTGGTGTCTGTGACTTCCGCTTCTTATGGCCACCAAGCTGCGCCGGACTCGCCCTGGCCTGACCACCTCGCCCACTGGAGACCTCACGTTTTATCAACAAATCTTCACCCAAGTGTGGGGTCAACAGAGAGTTTACATAAGAGCAAGAGCTTCACATAAACCCCATCCTCGGCTCTTCCCACCTTCAAGAATTTCCCACAGTTTTCCTGTTGTGCTCAGTACCTTGGTTTTCCCGGGCTGGTTGCCCCGTCTCAGGGATGCCCGGCGTCAGTCCTGCTCCTCTTCTTGATGAAGCATTCAGCCGTCTCCTCCTTCTCCTTCCAGGACAGGAGTCTCTCCTGCGCCGGAGCCTCCGCCTCTCCCATCCTGAAGGCCTTCGAGTCCGGCCCCACAAAGCTACACAGTGACACAAGTGGGGCCGTTTTACACGGAGTCAGAGGTGCTGTGCACACTCACACCTCAAATCTAGGGGCTCCCAGGGTCCAGGGCAGGCGAAGTGCTTATGTGTCCCCGAAAGGGGTGAATGACTCTTGTGGGAGCCTGGGAAGGCAGGGCCGCGGGCCCAGGGGAGGCAGCAACAGCTGTAAGTAAACATTCGGACGCTTGTCCTCCTCGCCCGCCCGGGAGGAGGCTGACTAGGCAGCTCGGTGCCCGGAATTTCTTGCTGGGAGGAACAGGGCCCGGCACAGAAGGGCACAGATCTGGCCTCCCAGGCTGGGCGCTCAGCAGGGCACCTGTCAGTGGGCGGGCGCCCCACTCTGCTTGCGGGGGCTAGAGAGGTCTGCAGCCATAAGTGGGGGGATCCTCAGACTGGGTGCACCCCCACGAACAGATATTTGGTGGATCGAACCAGATTGCAGCGCAGTGCCATGGGGCAAGGAAGCCCTGCCAGACGTCCAAACATGGGAGACACGCTTGTCAGGTGAAGAGGACGATGACCAGAGACGGTAAACGCAGCAGGAGAGGAAAAAAGACCCCCAAATTAAAGGTCCATTGGGTGCACCCAATCCTGAGTGATGCACCCCTGCCCTGTAGGTGTTCACATCACCCTGAATTTCAAAGTGCACGAAGCCAGAGGCAACAGGCGGGACACTCCAGACACCTTAGGGGGCTACAGATGGTTCGTTGTTCATTCCTTTCTCAGCCGGTCATTTTCTACAACCTGCTCCCCCCACCCCCACCCCACGGTAAAGGGCCCTCAACAGTCTGTGCATAAGGCCTCTGCTCACCCGGGGCTTCTATTTTAGCAGAAGAAGCAATAAACAAGCTAATAGTAAACGAGGTTGGCGTGTAAGAGAAGCGGCCACTGCGGCCGAAGCCTAGAAGGGAACCCGGATCGCGGGGCGCTGGGCCTCACAGTCCTGTCCACACAGAGGCTGGAGGGAACTGCCGGCTCCGCCCCCTGGCTCGCAGGTTCCCCCAGGTACCCTTCCCTTTCACAGCCAAGTCCCTGCAGTTTCACGAGGTCAGTCTACCCCCTAGTGGACACACCTATGCCGTCCTCATGGCCACAGTGTTTCACAGTGTTTCCTTCTCAGCCCAGTGATAACGAACTTAAGTGTTCTGGAGCTCAGATGCAATAGGCCCACTTCAGGGATTTAAAAAAAGAGGTTATAAAATGAGCCAGCGGGAGGAGAGGGGCTGCAGCCAAATACCACTAAGAGGGCTTGGGGTGGGGTAATTCCAGGGAGGAAGAGACCGGCGAGCCAGGCGCCTGGGACAGGAGGACATGGCACAGGGGCAAAAGGCATCACTCATGACCCAGGAGGGAGGTGACAGTGACTCAGGGAGAAGAGGCAGCTCTGCCCATCCAAGGTCTCCTCGGTCCTGTTGGCTCTGAGGGGTCTTGTCTGGAGGACAGGACACTACCACCTGTCCTGCCACAGGATGGGGTGGAGAAACACACGCAAAGGTGGCCCATCTGGACCACAGCACAGAGCCACATGAGCCCAGCACATGTTCTCCTGTGTCAAGAACAGAGTTTCCTCCATGAGAACCTATGTTTCTGTCACAGAGAAGGGACGGGTCAGGAAGCATAGCAGGGAGGGTCGCAAGGAGCCATGGGAGGAGCCATCAGGAACCAGCTGCCACCATCCTGGTAACGGCAGCTGGGTTTTTACTTCCATGTCAGGGTTGACTCTCCAGGGAGGGCCTCTTCCCTTGAAAAGTTCTCCAAAAAACATTCTGCTCTCCTTCACCCAGGACACCTATCTTGGACCTGTTCCCCGGGCCAGAGAAGCAGAACAGGGCCTGCTGGGGGCCAGTGTGTAGAGCAGCATCTGAAGTCTCTTTCTGGGTCAAACAGCAGCTTCTTTGGGCTCTCGGCTTGATCGTAGCTCTTATTTGTTTGCTTGTTAATTTAATTCATAGACTTTATTTTTGAGGGCCATTTAGGTTCATAGCGAAAATGAGCAGAAAGAATTCCATACCCCCCTCTCCCCCTCACCGCACAGCCTCCCCCCCTTGTCAACACCCCCACCTCCACAAAGCGGAACATTTATCACAACCGATGAACCTGCACTGACAGGTCTTTATCACCCCAGATCTATAGTTTTTATTAGAGTTCATTCTTCACGATGTATATTGTATGGGTTTAGACAAATGTCCCTCATTATGTCACACAGGACAGTTTCACTGCCCTGAAAGTTTCACCTTTTCCAGAATGTCGTATAGTTGGAATCGTATGGCACGCAGCCTTTTCAGGCTGGTGTCTTGGTCATAGGCGTGTCAGGTTCCTCCATGTCTACATGGCTTCGTACTTTGAAGGCTCATTTCTTTCTATCAGTGGATGATACTCCACTGTATGGGTCCATCACAGATTATTTATCCATTTACCCACGGAAGGGTATTTTGGTTCTTACCTGGCTTTGGCAATTATGAATAAAGTTGGCTGTAAACTATGTGCGCAGGTTTTTGGGTAGACGAGAGTTTCCTTTCCAGATGTGTCCAAGTGTTTTTTACTCTTTGAGGGTGCTGCTCACATAAAGTGATGCTCACTGATGATAAAAATGCTGCTGACAATTGCTGACCCCCATTTGCCCCCACATCCAGGAGGGGGGCCCCCTGGGGCTCTAGCCCACTGAGCCAGTCAGGACAAGACTTGGCTAAAGCCATCAAAGGCTGCACTGTAGACACTGGGGTGGCATCTAGCCACAGGTTTAAGGGACAGACAGCCTGGCTTCAACCCTGAGTCACTGAATAAGGAAAGCCACCTCTCTGAACTTCAGGTCCCCCACTAAAAAGACAGCTGGCAATGGTGACTACGGTGCCATCAGAATTACCTGGGATCGTGACCGGAAAGCCTCAACACCATGGGGACACAAAGCCAGCTCTGGACAAAAGGCCACAGGCATGGCACATGAACAAGAGTCACAGCAGATGCTGACCAGACAAGCCCCAAGCTCAGCCCCCGGGTCTTGAGAGAACTTTCTCCCAAGACCTCCGTTCACTTCGATTGACTTGCGTTAATGCAGCAGAGTGGTTCGTACACTGTCATTAAATGTCAGTGCAATTAATTTATGGGGACTGGGCAGGATAATCAACCAGAAAAGAACTCAAAAAGCTAGCTGGGGATCCTGGATCGTTGGGATTTCTGACGCAGCCCGAGTCCTGTGCGAGGGACCAGGTTTCCAGGGTGCATTTTTTATGCTCAATATCAAGGCAGGGCCTCCTAGATGAAGCACATTTTTTACTCTGGGTGTCGTTTCAGGCTCCGCATTCCAGTTTAATGACTCAGCAGAGGGCTGGGTGGGAAGGGCACCAAGACAGACAGGCACCTGGCAGGGAGTGGAGCCCTGGCAATCTGTGGCAAATCTGATGACTCGCTTGGTGGGGGACAGTGGGAGCTTCCCTGTCTTGCAAAGTCATTCTCACAAACCAGTCACTAAGCTCTGCCAAGCCAACTTTTCTTTACTGCTTCAGAGATGGAAAATTATACCAAAGTGCAGACGTGGGTCTTCAGTTACAAATGTCCCTGGGCATCGTCGGCTGAAGGGGGAGACGGCCTAGCAGTTAAGAGGGAGGACTCTGAAGCCAGACAACTGGGTGCCAACCCACCAGCAAGACCTTCCTCCCAGCTGTGTGACTTCAGTCCGGTTACTTAACCGCTCTGTGCCTCAGGATCCTCATCCATAAAATGGGGACCCTACAGTGCAGGTGGGTGAGGTGGAGGAAAGGGGGTGAAAGACACATTGCACAGAAAACGGAGGAGCTGGGATTGTGGGAGCAACGCTGAGCAGGAATGAGACAGGAAAGAGGGGCAGCTGCTGAGCCACCAGCCAGTGGGGCTGTTAAGGGACCTGCAAGGACCAGGGAGAACCACAGACTGAGCAGGGGTCTCTTGACCACCTTCCAGAAGTGAAAGTGGACGCAGGCTAGTGCAGGGATGGAAGGGCCACAAGTCTTGGTCCCATGAAGGTAAAGGGGGGAAGGTGGCCCCACACAGAGGCCGGGGGCTCCGACCTCCTGGGCTTCTGTCGCCACTTCCCACTTAGTAGCTCTGTGACTTGAGCAAGACGCCTAACTTCTGAGCCTAATTTCTTCACCTGTCAAAGAGGATAAATACAGCATCCACCTCAGGGTGGAGCTGAAGAACTGAACTAGCTAGCAAAGGCAAAATGCTCAGCCCATGTGTCTGTCACACCACAAGGCCCAGCCTACTGTGCTTCTCATTAAAGACCAGAACAATAGCAGGCTGATAACAAAAACAACAGCAGCTGTATTTACCCAGGGGTCCCCTGCCATCATGGTTAACCCTCACAACCCCAGGGCAAGGAGGGCATTGTTAGTACTCCCTATTTTACACACGGGAAGCTGAGGCTCAAAGACACTGGTTAATGTTTATGTTGTTAGTTGAACGCTTACCAGGTGCCATGTATTGATTCATTTAATCCCCAAAATAACCATTGGAAGTAGGTGCTCTGATTATCCCCATTTTGCAGATGGGAAACGGGCAAAGAGAGGTTCAGTAACTGGCTCAACAGTCACACAGCCATCAGTATGCAGGCAGTATTGTTGAACTCAGTCCAGCCTGCTCCAAAAGCCATGTTCCTTCAAGTCAGCTCTGCCTCCCAGGCTTAAGGCTTATTGATGTTATAAAACCCCCATCACATCCCCAGATAAGAAGAAACAGCCCTGACCGGTGTGGCTTAGTTGGTTACTGTGTTACTCTGCGAAGCTAAAGGTTGCAGGTTTGATTCCCAGTCAGGACCCGTGCCTGGGGTCCACGTTCGGTCCCAGGTTGAGATGCACACAAGAGGCAAATGATCCATTTCTCTCTCGCATCTCCCTTGCGTCGATGTTTCTCTCCCTCTCTTTCTCTTTCCCTGCCCCTCTCTCTAAAATTAAAAAAAAAAAAAAAAAAAAAAAAAGGGAGGAAAACATATGTCCTGGGAGGTCCTGTGAAAGCCACAAGAATGATTAGGGGTGCTGGGGTGAGCAGCCCCCACAAGGCCCAGGACCTCACAGGCCCGTGCAGCCATGAACCAAACACATAATGTCCCCCGAAGGATGCCAACTGACATGTCTGTGGCCTTGTACGTCACTGCACATGCCAGCAAACTCCGACCCCACCCAGAGTCCTTGGAGCTCTGGGACATCTTGCTGAGTGTTGGCAAAGGACTCCGGCCAGTTGGCCGCCAGGCTAATTTCTTCCAGAGGGACCATGTGTAACCTCCGGAGGATGACAGGCTGAAGGGAGACGGGCTCGGGCGGGGGGCCGCCCAGCACATCTTCCCCACCTGTGACAGCGTCTGGGCCCCGGGGACCACCCAGAGTCGCAGGCCCACAGGCAAGACCGCTGAGGAGGAAGGTCCAGAGTCGCAGGCCACTCCGAGTCATCCCTCTAACGGAGCGGGAGGGCGCGCAGTCCCCACCCAGCAGTGAAAGGACTTACCGGCTCCTTCCGGACCTGCCAGGCCGTCTGAGCAGCTGGCGGAGGGACGCACCTGGGCTGCAGCGGACACGGCTGCCCAGCTGCCCCACGTCAACCCTGACGAGGCCCTGGCTGAACTGGGTTGTTCCTGCAGCTCACGTGGGCCCGGCCTTCCGCAGCCTCTCCTGCTTGAATTGATCTCAGGGAGCCTCGCGTCCCCGGGTCCCCGGGTCCCCGGGTCCCCGGGTGCGGGAAGGGCTAAGCTCTCCGCCTGGAGCCGAACCTCCATCCGGCCCAAGCCCCGCGTTGGCCTGCTGCCCCTGTAGGGCCGTCCACCCTCTGCTCCTGGTGTAAACAGCCTTGTCCCTGGTGTGTGCTCCCCTGGGCTCCGGCCTGTGCAGACGCCCAGGCTCAAGCTCTGCAGCAGGCTTCTCGGGCCCAGCTCCCCGAACTCCTGGAAACCTTCACGGAGACAGAGGGGCCCCCAGTTACCTGAGGCTGCGCCTGCTCGAGGCGGCTCGGAGGGGCGCCCCGCTCTGCATCCCCCTAACGGTCTACTTTTTATTTCAGAGCCCAGCACAAGTGGAAGCAGCTTCAGCCCGTGCTTGCTGGGGGCTGAGGACAGTGCGGGGTCACAGCTGAGTCTCCTGAAGTGTCTCCCTTTCAACAGGAGGCCTGGTTCCTCATCTGAACTCTGGGGAGAGGGGCTGGGGCTGTCCTGCTCTGCATTCCCGCCTGTACACTGAGCCCTGGGCCTGGCGCAGAGCAGGGGCCCAGAAAACCCATGTTGACTGACTGCACCGTGTATGAAGTTAACAGACTTTTTAGTTTGAAAAGCTCCAGCTGCAAGCGCAACTACCCTCCAATACAAGTTCACGAATCCAAGGCAGCCGGGCACGGAGGTGCGTAACGCCAGTACGCCCCGCACGTGATTGTGAAATAACTGCTAAGCCTTCAGGCTCAACCCTGTGTGGACAACGTGGTTTCATGAGGCCATGGGCCCAACTGTCACCTCCAAGAAACCGCCACCAGCCGTCGGGAGGAAAGGAACCAAAGCACGCCAGAAAGCAAGGTAGGAAGAAGTATTTTTAATAGCTCCAGCTCAAAGTCATCGAGCTCCCGGTTCGGAGGCCATGGCCCAGAGAGGCGACTTTGGCGGTGGCGGAAGCCAGCATCCACCCTGCTGTGGTCTCGGCACCTACCTCCCCTGGGTCAACTGACTCAGAGGAAAAGCTTACAGATGCCCAGGGCCACGGTGGCCCCCTGGGGCTTTCCTCTTATCTATGCATTATATCACCTGCCTTCCCGGGACTGGGGCGATGACTCAGTTAAGGAGACAGATGTTGACTGTCGAAGCAGGAACGGTCCAAGTTGCAAGAAAAAGCACACTGCATACATACGATACAGGAAGGCGAGTCTCCGCCCGCGGGCCTACACGTTACATTGGTTTTGCCTGCCAACTATCAAGGAGGAGTCCACCGGCTGGGGCATTTCTGCTGACCAAGCAACACGGCGGTCCAGGTCTCGGGCGTCCCATGCCGCCAGCCCAGAGTCACCACGCACCGTCCACGGCAGAGTCTTTGAGGGAAACATGAAGTCCAGCTCATGCCTCTGCCTACGGGTCAATTTCTTCAGGGACCACCGTAATCATCACGTCTTCATTGCCCCGGCGGACCACCATGTTCAGGGTGCTTTCCTTCTTAATGACATCGCTGACGTCATTGGCGGAGACCACCGACTGCCCGTTGATGCTGATGATGACATCTCCCTCCTTGAGCCCACCCCTGCAGCACAAGGAGAAAGTGACGGTGATCCACTTGATGTTGACAGAGGCAGAGTTTAGAACCAAGGAGCCCAGAGCAAGCAGGGTGGGTGGCAGTTAACTCATGTGACTTAAACCACGAACAGACTGCATTATTTCCCTTTGAGACGTTTCAGGGTAAATTGGCAATCGTGTCCATTGCAGAGAGGCCTAGCAGCCCTCATATGATTCATGACAGACTGACCACAGGGAGGCGAGGGTGTATCGTATAACAGCTACCATGTACCATAACCAAGGCCAACTTTCTTGCAACGGGTGTCAACCCAGAGAACTGTTCCTACGAGGATGGGTGGAATGGTTCTATCATGCGACACTTCTTTTGTGTGATGGTTGCTGTAACCTACGCTCTTATGTATGACAGCATCAAGTAAGTTGTCATGGTCCTTAATGGCCTGGCACAGGGGTCAGCTAACGTTTTCTGTAATGGGCCAGACAGGAAATACTGTAGTCTTTGCAGGCCTTACTGGCTTCTGTCACAAATATTCACCTCTGCTGTTCACCCCCCAAGCTACCACAGACAACTTAATCTACTGGGTATGGCTGTATCCCAGTAAGCCTCTACATATGGATGCTGAAGTGTGAATTTCACATAATTTTTATGTGTCATAAAACACAATTCATATTTAAAATATTTAAAAATGCAAAATCTGCCCTGGCTGGTGTGGCTCAGTGGATTGAGCACTAGCCTGAGAACCAAAGGGTCACTGGTTCAATTCCCAGTCAGGGCACATGCCTGGGTTGTGAGCCAGGTCCCCACTTGGGGCCGTGCAGGAGGTAACCACACACGGATGTTTCTCTTCCTCTTTCTCCCTCCCTTTCCCTCTCTCTAAAAATAAACACGATCTTCTAAAATAAATAAAATAAAAATGCAAAATCTATTCTTAACCTATAACCTATATTCTTAACTGGTATAAAGGCAGGAAGCACTCCTAGTCCGGCCCGCAAGGGAGTTATTGGCCTGGGGCTACCACCTTCCTCTGGATGTTATGTCAGTCCAGGTAACAAACCCTGACTGTTGGTTGAGCTACTTCTTCTCATGTTCCTTTGCTATTTTCCTAGCGCTATAGACAGACATGGTCTCAATGACAACAGACTTGATTACAGGCGGAGGTGTATCCTGAAGCCCCAGGAGAGACTACTGCCCAGGGTTGCAGGGACCCTGCTCCTTACACCCTCCCTCCCCAGCCAGGTGTGTCCAGGAGACCACAGCACGTCGATAGCCCTGTCCACCTGGACGACCTTCATGAGGCGAGGACTTGGGAAGGCAGGAAGCTGCCTTTGGCTGGGAAGTCTTAAGCTGAACCCGGTCGGTAGGTCTAACCAGCGGGACTGACCAAGGACATCCGACCACTTTGTCCCAGATCCTCACAATCACCTGAGCTGACATGGAAAGAGCACAGCCTCCCCACCCCTGCCCAACAACCCCCAGGGACCCCAGGACAGTCAGAAAAGGGAAAGGAGTTTCCACTCACGCTTCTGCGGGGGTGTCGGGAATTACTTCAATGATGTACGCTCCTGAAAGCACATCCGGGAAGTCTCGGTGACGGTCCTTCAGCTCTTTGGCTTTGCTGTTCAGGGGAAAAGCACCTTCATTAACATGACACACCAAGGGGCCTTTCACTGAGGAGACCTGGCTCCCACCCCAGCCTCTCCTGCTGTCCCTGATTCTAACATCACATTCTTCCAGCCTCAAAGATTTACTGGTTAACAGCAAGAGAAGTGTTTCACCATTATTATTAATTTACTTCATTGATGGATAGTCAGCTCTGACATTTTCTAGCTGTGTGGTCTTGGGCAGTTGCTTAATCTCTCTGTGCCCCAGTTTTCTCCAATGCAAAAGAGGGATGACGGCTTTACTCTGTGACATGAGTTGTTGTGAGGCTTAGATGAGATCATCTGGCGACAGCACCAGGCCCAGAGCAAGCAGGTGACAAATGGTGGCTAGCGTCACTGTGGCTCTGCTCACTGTCACCACCCACCAATCCAAGCCTAGACACATTAAATCAGTCCGTCCTTGTCACACACCCAAACGCCTGCACTGTTGCCCTCATCCTGACCGCAGGAAAAGGGGGCAGTCAGAGGCCACACTGTCCCCAGAGTCACCAACCAGGAAGCAGCAGGGGTCCTCTGTCTCCCATAGGTCAAGGCAAGAACTGATACACCTCTTAGTCTTGGCGAAGAAAGGTAAAAGCATTCATAATGTGTATCTAACCTACCCTCTGGGTTCACAATTAATTCATCACTAACTATAGCAAGAACATAGTCATATCTGTATTAGTATGTTCTGCCCTTTGCTGAGTTTACCTACAGCAATTTCAACCACGCCCTTAGTTACCAGGACTTGTGTGATTACATCAGACTTCTTCCTCACGGGTACAAAACACCAGCATGTTATGGGCCTGGCAGCCACATGCCGCAACGTCCACCAGCTCCGGGAAAACAAGCCCGGCATTCCTGGGGCCTCAGCCCACGGGCAGCAGAGCCAATGCCGGGCCGCGCGCCCGGGGCCCTCCAGGAATGCGGGTTCCCACGGAACAGGTGGGGAGAGCCAGGCCTGCGGCAGAGGGGCTGTTCAGCCTTCAACGAGGAGGGCAGACTCTTCCAGAAGGAAAGACTTTCTCAGAACACGAAAACAAACGGAAATGTCCAGCAGGAGGCCAAGGATAATGACCTCTCCTCTCTTTCCTAATGTTTCATTGTTGTCGCTGGAAACAGAATATCTGAGGGCAGCGTGCGGTTTCTCTTTCAGGGGTGCCAGGGAGCCCCTTCTGGAGCTCAGGTTCATTTCCATTTCAGACGCAGACAGGCGCACCCTGTTACCCACCTGGATGTGAGCGACATCATCCGGATGCCAATGTACTTCTTCTTGGTGACAGCTTTGCCTGGCGGGACAACAAAAGGACAATGAAGGGCAGCCCAGGTGGTGGCTGTGCTGGGGACGCAGAGCCAGGAGGTTTGACCCCCAGTTTGCAGTGGAAAAAGTTGGGTTCATGGGAGCACAGACTCAGACTGTGGTCCAAATTCTGCCATGGGGCCTTGGAAAGTCCTGTCACTTCAGTGAATGGCTGAAAACCTAGGTGCGACCCTTGGTCCCTCTCGGTGCCATCCTGACAGCTGATCGGGGCTCCAGCCTTCCTACGAATCCAGATGGGCCCCACCCCTCCGCCCTGCTCCGGATGCCTGGGAGAGCCTCTATCCTGGCCTCCCAACTGCCACCCGCCCCTCCTGCAGTCACCTCCCAGCCCTGAGAGCGACCTTTCAAGGACATGGACCAGAGAGTGACCTTTGCTGTCCTCCCGGCAGCTAATGTGCAGCCCCAGCCCCTCACCTCGGCCAGCAGTGACCCAGGCAGACTTTGCTCCACGCCCAGGTGTTTCCTGCACCCAGCTACACAGCCACTCTCGTGTCTTGTGCTCGGGACCCCGTGCCCAGGGCAGTGGCCTTGGGCCTGCTGGTCCTCTGTCAGGATGCCCTGCCCCCCATCCCTTCCTGCTGGCTCCCCCTCCTTCATGTCTTGGCTTCGAAGGCATTTCCCACCATACTGTCTCCACTGGCTGCCCCTCTCCCCTCGCTCCCTCACCCACGACCCTGCTTCCTGTTCTCGGAGGCACTTGCTGCTACACCCCAGCTTTCTCCTCCGTGAAATGGGACTAATCATCCCTCCCTGGCCGGGCAAAGGAATTCAATGGCACGGGTGAATAATGAATTGATGTTAAGAAATCAGCCAGGACCGTGCCTGGTCCACATGAATGTGTATAAAACATCTGCGATCATAGGTCAAAAATGGCAAATCTTGGTAGCACAGTGGGTAAGGTGCCGGCCTATGAACCCAAAGGTCGCAGGTTCGATTCCCCAGCCAGGGCACATAACCAGGTTGCAAACCAGGTCTCCAGTCAGGTCTATGGCTGGAGGCAGGTGAAAAGCAACCATACATTGATGTCTCTCTCCCTCTCTGTTTCTCTCCCTTCCCCTCTTTCTAAAAATAATGAAATAAAATCTTAAAAAAAAAAAATTACATGAAAATAAAATTAAAAAAAAAAAAAAAAAAAGGGCAAACCTCTCCCAACTGAGACCAGGGCCTTCATCACAGGCAGTCCTTTCCCTTCCTGATTAAAAGTCTTGGGGGGCCTTTGGGGGTGCCATTTTCCCGGTCCCAAGTCCCAGGGTAGCTGCCAAGCCTCGGGCCTGCCTCTCCCACTGGCCGTGGGGGTCTCTCTTTACCTTTGGCCTGTCGGTCGTGGGACTCCGTTAGGAACTTTTTAATCTTATCAGATGGAATGGCGAAGGAGATTCCAGCCGTCACTTTCAGAGTGTTAATGCCAATCACTTCACCGTCCTGAAAAGCAAGACAGAAACGGCTTCTTAAACCCGCAAAGGTTTATGTGAAGATGCCCGCCAGGGGAGGACAGAGATCTGTGTGGATAAGTCTTTGGGTGGGACGTGGGTGCTGGTGGGAGGAGGTTCCGGGGTCCCAGGGGACAGGCCCCTCTTAGGCAGAAGACTGACACCACTTTGGGCTTGGCCTCCGGGACCACCGTGCAGTAAAAACTGCCTTGGACAGTTTCATGACACACATTGCTCTTATGGGGAAACACCCCAAAGCCTCTGAGCCTTTTTAGTAAGGCCGTGCACACCCTCCTGCTTCTCCCATTTCCAGGACCGCCTAATTCCTCTGCTGCTATCAGAAGGATCAGGCTGACCTGCTTCATTCCCAGAAAATGCCTTTTCCTACAGCAGCCTGAGGGCAGGCGCAGGGAGGGGTGGGTGCACAAAGGCCTCTTTTCCTCTGCTTGTCTTGGACTAGCTTGATGCCACGCAAGAAGCCCTGTTACAGGCTGTGCCTTGATTCACAACAAATCCAGTTCAGCCCACACTACTCCATCGGAAACGGTCCTGGAGTAACACGTTCCCCTCACTTCACGCCATCCAACCATTATTCTGAACACTCTTGTTAAATGGTTTGTTCAACTTGGGCTGGAAAGGGAAACCGGCCAAGAGAGCATATAAATCACTCCTCGCGCATTTCCCGTGGCGCTGAGAACTCAGTCCCCAACCTGAGGGCCCCTGCAGGAGGCACTGTCATCCTGGGCCTTGCTCACGGTGGCCTCCATTGCGTCACTTATAGATGAGAGTTGAGCTGGATGGCTTTTCACTGTGTCCTGGCTCTGACAGTCTGAGTCTGAGGCTTAAGGGACATCTTTGACCGTGGGGTAACTCCTCATTCCAGCCAGGCCTTCAGGGAGGGCTCCTGGCCAAGACAAAGACTGGGGGCCGGCCAAGACAGTCCTCCCACAGCCCGGAGACTTCATCTGAAGGCGGTGTCTTTCTGGGGCAGCTGGGAACTGCTGACACCTTTGGAATAAAGGCCTGCTCCTGCGGCAACCTTGGCAGGGGACCCGGATGCCAGGGTATTTACTTGGGACTTGGAAACACGAGTGTCCCCTGGCATGACTTCTACCCCTCGACTCCAGACTACCCTACTCTGTCCAGAAAGATAAGAAGGGTAATTTGCAAGGATACAGTACAGTCATGGATTTCACTTTAAGAGAATGAACAGACTGGGCACGTTTGTCTGAATGAAAGAGGAGGGGAAAGGGGAGAGAAAAAGAAAAAGAAGCATGTACACAGCTTTTTTAAAAATGGCCTTACCAGGTTGACTAATGGGCCTCCTGAGTTTCCATACTGAAATGAAGCAAAAATTAAAAGGTTAGAGTTTGCACCCTTCCGTGCTCTGATCAACTCCCCTGCCCGCCAGGATGCTGAGTACCGCTTCTTTCCTGCGATGTGCCCCTGTCACCCCCATATTTTGCTGGGGAAAGGGGGGCCTTAACTATTGTCAGAAAGGTTTAGGTATGCCATACGTATTTTTTCTTTTTATTTTTTACTTTTTGCTCCAAAGCTCAGAGACCCACTAGGAACCCCCCGAAATTTCCTCTTGGTAGCGACCCAGTGGCCCTGACTGCGGCCCAGCATGTCCGTCCGCGTTGCCCCCGATCTGGGTGACCCCTACGCTGCTGCTGGGGCTGGAAAACCACATGGCTCGTTCTAGTTCCATGACTTCATGCTCGAGAACAAAACCTATCGAGTGCACAAAACGCACTGCGTTTCTTGTTTATTGGACAGATGCAGGGGGAGTAAAAGCATTACTTTTCGCAAACGTCAGTCCTACGGGGAGGCAACTGGAGTGGGAAAGCGTGATTTTAAAGATTCCACTTAGGAGATTGTGGGCAGCCCCGGGCCTTCCAGACACTAAATAGTGGAGGAGTGATGCTCAGGTGGTTCCCCCAGGCACAGCGAACCCTCCTGGCACTGCAGGGCTGTGACAGTGGGTGTCCCTCCCGCCATCCAGCTGCCACAGCAGCTTCCCTGGGGGAGGGGTGCTCCTTCAGGCTGCGGACCTTGGCGAATCTACAGTGCCCTCCTCAGCAGTGCCTGGAGCGGCCTCCTCCACTCTAGGGCACCGTAGGGCACTCCCTGCACAGCACCTGGAACCCCGCCCGGCCCAACCCCAGCGGAGGCAGCAGCTGGGCTCACATTGATGATGGCGTCCGTCTGGATGTAGTCCATGTCCGAGTTCCGCAGCCCCAGCTCTTTGCCGCCGCGCTGGGTGGTGCTGACGATCCCGGTGGTGACTGTGTTTTGAAGGGAAAACGGGCTCCCGATGGCGACCACGAACTCCCCGGGCCGCAGCTCCGAGGAGCGGCCCAGCAAGAGCACCGGCAGCTTCCCCTGCAACCAGAAGGGCGGCGTTGGGCTCACAGGGCGGACTCAGCGCGGATGGCGCGGCCGCTGGGCGTGGTGGGCACTCACAGACACCAGACCTTGCAGAAGCCCGGTCGGTCCTACTTCCCCTCCGGCCTGGGGCCACACTGCCTTCCCACCTGCAACCTTCAGTCCTTCACCCCAAACTGTTGGGGCGCTGCTGCCGCAGGACAAGGGATAACTGGGGCGGTGACTGGGGGCCCCCTCGGGGTCTTGGCACATCTTGAAGCTACCAGCACAGGCCTACGCTGAAGCCCGAGACCAGGAGACAGAGGAAGACACATTTCAGATTTGGGGCGAGACGGCCTGGGGTCATCTTACTGCACAAAGCCCAAGAAGGGCCCTGAGCCCACACGCCACTGGGCAGAAGGGACCGGCTGGGGCTGTCCCCACTTATCAGACACAACCTCCCGTGTCCTGGGTGGTAGGGAGCACTGAGGGTCAGGGCTGCATTGCCTCAGCTTGATGCATCCTCAGCCAAGTACACAGCCATTCTGGTGAGGGGCAGGAATGGGATTGGGGCAGTAGGGCATCCAGGATCCCAGACGCCAAGACCCAAGAGGTGGGCTCTCTCCTTGCCAGGGAAGGTCCTCCTTAGCCTCCTCTGCTCGGGCCCGGGCAGGCTGGCTAGCCCAAGAAGCCCCGTCCTGGATGCCCTGTAAGGGCTGAGCAGAGCCGAACCCTCACCACCTGCATGAGGTCAAGTTCAAACCAACACGAGGCAAAATTAAGCCATCTCAAGCCACCAGGCGGGAAAGAGCTGGGCTTCCATCAGGGGAGGCGTCGCCCCGTCCCACCTCCCATCCTCCCCAGGACGAAGAAGTCCTTTCCGCCCCTGTCCCCCCTGTTGGGGGAGTCAACAGCTCCCCCAAATCACATGGACCAAACCCAGAAAGCAAAGATCTAGCCCAGGCGTCACACTAACTGCAACGCAAGAGTCCTACTACGCGTCCACCTCTGAGAAGAAAGAAACGAGGGGTCTGGAGGGTGGGGCAGGTGGAAACCAGCCGTGGCTTCAGCATGGCCTCCGCCAGGGATGATCCGAGGGCCAAGTTAAGAGGCTCTGTATCACTGGATCACTTTGGTCAGGAGCACGGGCTGCCTGGCCCCGGCTGCCCGATGAGATCCCACCTGAGCTTCCAACCCTGGGCCTCAGTCTCCCCTTCTGGAAAATGGGGATCATGCCACACGTCCATCTCATCAGCTAGTTGTGAGAATTCAGTGACTTAAGATCTGAACAGCTCTTTCACTAACGCCTGGCTCGGTTTAAGCATTCCGTAAGTGGTCACGTGAGCATCGTGTAAGTGTGGGTTGTTGTTAATAGTATTGGCGTCTGTGCGGGCCCAACGGGGGAACCTCACCAATTAAGCCCCCACAAGGTAGCCCGGGTCACCCAGAGCTCCACCCAGGAGAAGGCTGGTGGCACAGGTCTGCCCTGCCGGTGACCCTTTGGCCCTGAGGTCACCTGAGGCCGGAGAGGACGGTGCTGCTCTGGAGGGGGGCAGGCTGCAGCCCCACACGCCCCGGCGCATCGGCGTCCCGGCACACCAGCCAGCGCAGCACGGCCTGTTTACCCTGGGCCCGCGCCAGCCGCTCCTGCCAGGAGTGACCTCATCCAACAGTCGCGGCGCAGCGGGCGGGCCGGAGCCGGGTGGTGGTGGTGGGGAGGCCTGCGGGGGACACTGCCATTCCTTCAGGGCCTGGGAACAGCCTTCAGCTGGGCTTCAGGGGTGAGCAAGGGGGCGCAGCCATGAAGGCTCTTGGGCCTGGCTGCCCAAATTAACCGTGGCTTTTCACCCGCTTCAGTGCACGTGATCAAGTTCCAACGCAGAAAGGTGGGCTTGGCCCACAGCGTAGCCACAAGCTGGGAACCACATCAGAAAGTTACTTGCCACGGTTCCTGTATCCCCACCCCATCCTCACGCCCTGCACAGGGAGCCAGACCCAGGTTCCCTGGTCTCAGGGTGTTTGGAAGGCAGAGCGGCCTAGAGACATGCTCTCTGGAGCCCTTCTTCTCCAAGTCTGAGCTCAGGCCCAGAGACGGGGACAGGAGGCAGATGTTTGAGGTGGAGCATGTGTGGACACAGTGGGGACACAGGGAGAGGCCCCCACGAGGGGAGACTACCGAGGGCCTGCAGGCTGCTCTACCACAATGGCTGGGTAGGGCCAGGCCTCGAGGGGGTGCCCAGAGAATCCTGTGGACATGCAGGGCCCTGGAGCAGTGAAGTCACCCATACTTGGGTGATCACATGGGGTTGGACAGGAGGACATCAGCGATCCAGCCCAGCGACTCCTGAAAACTATTCTTCGCTGAATACAGAGGAAGAAATGCAGGTCAAAAGGGCCAGGGGATAAGGCACGGGCCTGCGAACCCAAAGGTCGCTGGTTCGATTCCCAGCCAGGGCACCTAACCAGGTTGCAAGCCAGGTCTCCAGTCAGGTCCGTAGCTGGAGGCAAGTGAAAGGCAACCAAACATGGATGTCTCTCTCCCTCTCTGCCTCCCTCCCTTCCCCTCTCTCTGGAAATAATAAATAAAATCTTTTTAAAATAAATAAATAAATAAAGGGCCAGTGGGCAATATGAATCCTCACTTTGTGCCAGTTTTTCTTCACCCCAACATTTCACAGATCACAGACGACAATCGTAAGGAAAAGCAAGTAGATGGGTGACAAGGGAAGGAGGCATAATACGAAGCCTGGATTGATATGAAGGGAATGAACCTTTGACTTCCCAGAGGACAGAACACTCCTAGGACCACCTGGGGAGTGAGGCCATCCTTCCCCTCACTTGACGGATAGGGACACTGAGGCTCGGAAAAGCGACCTCTCACAGCTGAGGAGCAGACAGTCTGAACAAGAACACAGGCTCCCCGGCTCTGGGACCTGCACTCCTAGAATGTGTTGACCCAGAATTCCAAGGGTAGGCAGGAGCCTTCATAAGGGAGTGAGTGACATGGGACAGAGATATGGCCAAGCCAGGTTTACAGCTCTCCATGAAGTCAAAGTGCCTTTTAGGGGCCAGTTTCAGAGAGGCAGCTGTCCCCACAAGATCAGGCTCCCCGATCTGTTCCGGACCCAATCGGGACTCATTCTCACCCCCATCCCCACCTCAGGCCTGTCTGCTCAATGCGGGTATACGTTTGCTGGCCAAATTCCTGAACATTTCATTCCACAGCCGTCTAGACATTCGCTCCATGGGGGGACCTGGGGAGATGAAATGCAGATACACAGCCAGAAGCACAAAGCCACGCCTGGCCTTGACCTGCCAACGATGTAAAACACCAGCCTCTCTTTCCTGGCCTAACCTGCGCTGCTGGCTGCTGTTGCAGGCTGACGTCCACACCGCCCACATCAAAGAACCCCGGGGTCTGGGCTGCAGGTGCCCTCTGCGTTCTCTGACGCAGCCCCAGCCACAAGCCACCTTGGAGATGGCCGCCCCCCTCCTAACAGCCGCTTCCCACATCTTGCTGGAGCCACACTGCACGTCTCTGAAGTGGAAGGCGGGCGGTCCACCTGGCAGACAGGAAGGGCAGGGGGAAAGGGGAAGGAGGAGGCCCACGGCTGTTCCTCATGTCAGCTGTTCCGACTACTGGGGTGATGAAAACACATGTCCAAGTCCATCAAAGCAGGGAGCTGGGAACGGTCCTATGTGGCCAAAGCCAAGCTTCCAGGTTCCATGTTAGAGCCGAGATGGACCCAACGGCCCCACCCAGAAAGCCCGCAGCTCAAGGCTGGCCCAAGTCCTCCTAGGACGAGGGACATCCCAGTCCTCTGGGCCACATTCGTGCTCACAGGAGTGGGGAGCCCGGGAGGCCAGCAGAGAAAAGGGTCATCCAGCTTGAAATGCACACCCGCCTGCAGTCTGCAAACACCCACTCATGCTGAGTGACATCCTCACAACAGCCAACAGAAGTGACTTTAAGAAAACATGACTTCCCCTAATACCTGAGTTGTCAGCTGACTGCCACCCAAGTTGATGAAGAGAAGAGCCCTGGGTGCGGACTCCTGACTTAATCGTGAAACACTGGCTGCAGGCAGGATGTGAATGGTGTGGTCCAGTTAATGCTAAAACTGGGAGGAGGGTGGTGTCTAGTATGGCTTTAGAAGGTGCTCAGCATTCACCCAGATGACAGACAGCAAACAACGGTCAGCAGGCCTGGCAGCGCTAACCTGGGGAATGCTGCCAACACGAAGGAGAACTTGCTCAACCAGTGATCACCAAGCGTCTCCAAAGTGCCTGGCACATGAACACAAGGACCAACAAAACCCACCCATGCCCGCCAGGCTGTTGTCTGAGGGGTGGGGCACTGCACAAGCCACTGGGGCGCATGGCAGTAAACAGAGACAACATCCAAGTCTCCATCTCCAAAGTCAGCTCAGCCCAGAATCTTCCATCAGGACTAAACATAGATCAACACCCAACATGACTTGAGGGTGTTTTCAGCTGCAAGTAACAGAAAAACCACTCAAAATGGACTAAGTAGCCACTTGTTCAAGGGCAGGGCGATGCCAGGGCCCAGCACTCCACAGGCTCAAGGACAACAGAAGAAGCAGCTCCTTCCTTCTATCCAATCAGCCTGGTCTCATGGTTATGGGATGGCCATCATCATGCCAGGCAAGACATAAAGATATGACAATGCCCAGGGAAGGAAGGTTCTCTTCTCCGTGTGTCTTTAGAAGAGCAGAGAATCTAGAGGCCCAAGTCCGTTCCTCCTCCTGGGTCACTTGCCAGCAACGGGGTATGATGAGCCCTCAGCCACCTACTGGGGAAGGACAGGTAGCCCTGTGACGGCCTTACCTGGCTCCGGGTTTGCCTGCATTAGGAATGGGTGGGACAGGAGTGACCTAAGACAAAGTTGGGGGGAAATGGCTCACTGCGGAGCTGAGCTCCCAACACCTAACAATGTTTAGAAAGAGCCTCCAGTGAAGACGTTCCCGCCTTTGGAGGGGGAGGTCTGAGGGCGGGGGTAAGAGGTGACGTCTGCTTCCAAGGAAGGCCACGGCCTCAGAAATTCAGCGAGACACAAGCGGTCCCAGCAGAGCCATCAGCAACCCCAGCCACGGATGCACATCCTGCATGCCTTGGTCTCTGTCACTCCCTAGGCCATTACAACCAGGCAGATGGGACAAGCACTGCGCCAGCTCCTCTCACCCGGGGACCGAGGGTCCCACAGCTGCGAGGTGGGGGCACCGGCACCAGAATCCTCTGCGCTTCCCTTGCAGGTGTTCTCATCACCAGCCCACTCTGCCCCCTGCTCAGGCCACAGCTGGCCAGTGACAAAGCGCTGCTCTGTGCCGGAACCGGGCCGCAGAGAGCAGAGATGTCATATGACAGAGTGACGGGGGCCTGAAGGAAATCAGAAGACAGGCCGGCCAGCGGAAGCTGATTCCCTGCAACCCCCTGGGGAGATGCGGGTTCCCAGCCCCGGGAGGCTGAGGTACCCACAGACAAGCCTTCTGAGCTCCGCACGGGCTGGGCTCCCGCTGCCCTGACCCCCAGCCGCGGAGTCCGCTGGGGAAGGAAAGCTGGGCTGAGCGGAGTCCTGGCCCCGGCAGATGGCTTGCTTCTGGCTCATTCTTCAGAGCCACCAAGGGTGGTACAGAATGAAGCCAGGCAAATGCTTGTGCACGCACAGTTCACACACACGCACGCACACGCACACAGTGGTGCCATGCCCTACGCACACGGTCCCAGGCAGCAGAACATGTGGTTTCGGTCCTGGTCGTGTATTATTAACTCACTCCGTGACCGTGAGCCACTTGGACTTTTGTGGCTCTTGGTGTTGCCCCTCCTAAAACAAGGAAGGCGAGCCCGGGGATGTCCAAGGTGATCCCAGCGCTGGCAAGTAGGGTTCTTTCCAGAAGACCTGGTTGATTTCCCCCCAAAACATCTATTAGCAGACACAGTTAAACTGGTCAAATCAAAACAGGTACCAGAGTCCTTAGTAAATCTTCCACATAGCTCCCCACCAGGGTCGGTGACCCCTGAAAGCTTCTGGAAGACCCAGGTGCTGGCTCAGCAACGGCCTGTCCCAATTGCAGCTCCTGGCCCCCGAAGTATTTGCTTCCTTGCCACCTCAGCCCCTGGAGCTTGGAGACCAGAGCGATAAAAGAAACCGCTGAAGCTGAAGGGAAATGGGCAACTTTCTTTTTAGCCTAACGAAGCAAGTCAGCTGCCTCTTTCTCTTCCTTGCAAAGTGGAAAGGACTCCCATTACAAAAATATTTTTGTTGCTGAATCTGCAGAAGCTACCGCCTCCACCAGCTGCCCAGCACACTCGCTTCCAGGGGCTGGACCTTCCAGGCTAGTCCTGGGTGTTGAGGGTCCGCTTCAAAGGCCAATGGTGCGGCCACTGGCTGTGACTCAGCTGAGTGATTCAACATGCCTTCTGGGAACAGTTATGCTAACCTTTCATTTTCTTGAAAAAATACGCAATGGGGAAAAGAGCACGTCCGCCATGCCCAGCAAGAGGCAGCGCTGCAGAACTTCAGGTCTGCTAAGGAAAAGCACACGGGGCCGCAGAGGAGCCGCGGGGGTGCTGGCATCCAGGACTAGTCTGAGAGCCGTGGCCAGCCTGGGAGGGAAGGAAGGACGCGAGCCCAGGGGGACCACACGGGGGAGCAGAGTGGCGGGCTGTGGGCCCAGCGAGGCAGGACTCGCAGGGGCTGAGCTGCCGCAGGCAGGACCAGCTTCCTAATTTGCAGGGCTCAGGGTGAAATCAAAACGTGGATGCCTGGTTCATGAGGCACAGAGTGCCAATAAAGGTGCTAAAATAGAAAGCTTTTTTCTCTCCTTCCATGCTCCCCTCTCTCAAGCTGTCCGGCTTTTATCTTACGTGCTATTCAGCATCGTGCTCCCTGGGGCAGACGCTCGTGGGGTAGGTGCAGACCCCGGGCCGCGGGACTTGGTGCTCTGCCTGACAGCTACTGCACACACAGGGCAGGGTGCCCAGCCAGGGCCGGGCAGGCCAAGCCAGGCATCGCCCCAGCCCAAGGACCCACCACCTCAACCTACAGAGGACAGACAACCTCAAGGGCATGCAACTTCCTTCCTTACCAGGATGCACTAGCGGTGATTGTTATTGGGAGCTGGGGGGTGAGGGGGGGGGGCAGGGAACTGGAGGCCAAGAACCCATCCTGGGGAGGTGAGAAGGTGGCAGGAGGAGGAAGTGTAGGGGCCAAGGCTTCGGTCCCCCAGCACACACTCCTGTCTCATGAGACCTCATTGACAAAACACACACTGAAGGTCAACGCAGAACAATGACCTAAGAGCATTAAGCCACCAAGCAGGGAGCCCTTCCAAGCACAGGGCCGGTGGGTCCCCAGGTCACATACACACAAAGCCTCCTTGCCAGGGGAGATCATGGGCCCAGAGTGAGGGCTGGGTGAGGCCTAGGAGCCAAGAGGCCAGCGTGGGAAGGATCTGCTGTTATACAGCTGAGATCAGCAACACATACAGAACTCAGACGGATGGTAGAATCAAACCGCCACCATCCGTCTCCCCGGTTGGCATATTATTGTGGCTGAAGAGACGGGAGAAGAGGAACAGGTGGGAAGTAGGGGACAGTGATGGGTGTGGGAGGGGTGCAGATGGAAGAGATCAGAGAACTGGGGTGCTGAAGCGAGAAAAAGGACAGATGGTTATGCAAAAATAAAAAAGGCGAGAAAAAGCAAATGAAAAATGAAACAGCCTCCCCCCTGCCCCCCACATATGGACACCAGCGCAATATTGAGCTTCCGTCAAGCTGCAGCAAGACGTTGGCATCCCTAAAGTTCCCTAAGTCTTGTTTAAACCACCAAATGTCAGCAGTTGCATGGCAGAGCCCGATGGCCATCGGGTGTTTATGTTCCGTGGCATCCAGAGGAGGAAAACCATCGTCCTCGTCAGTGTAATGCTCAGCTCCTCTGTACGTCAGCCCCTCGGGTCCCTGATTTTGTCCACTGATGTCACCTTGGCTACTGCTGCCACAGCCGTGTTTGGCCAATAAACAGGAGGATCAAAGACTTGGAAGGTGAATGAATGAAGGAATGAACAAACCAGGTCTTAAAAGATCCATCAGGACCTGAAAAGTGGAGGCAGCCCCATAAATGGGGGCAGCCTGGTTTCCAGCTGTCTGTAAGGAAGCAAAGGGGTGGTTTACACTGACCGGACCCCCCGGGGAAGGGCTGTGGTCTCCGGTGTTCGGCGCGGCGCCCACCCCCTGACAGCCGCCCGGTGCCAGCCCCAGCGAAGGAGCTGCTCACTACCTGTGACCGCCTAGAGTTTGTGCCACATGCCAAGTCGCCCGGGATATAGAGTTCCTTTCAAATCTATTTGAAAAAAAAAATTTAAATATATATATATAACCTTTGCTAGATAAAACTGAATTTGAATGGTCAATGATGCGGGACATATTAAAAGAAGTTAATTAATATATATTCATGACATAAAATGAGGACAGAGAGAATATTCTTACCACAGGGCCAGTGGTTTCTTTTTTTTTCTTTTTTTTAGATTTTATTTATTTATTTTTAGAGAGAGGGCAAGGGAAAGAGAGGGAGAGTAACATCAGTACATGTGTTTGCCTCCTGCGTGCCCCTAACTGGGGACCTGGCTTGCAACCCAGGCACATGCCCTGACTAGGAATCGAACCTGAACTGGGGATACTTTGGTTCACAGGCTCAATCCATGGAGCCACTCCAGCCAGGGGGGCCAATGGTTTCTATGAGCTGCCTGGTATCCAAGGCAAAGAGGAAAATACCATGGGTCATGTGTTCTCACGATCAGATTCTGGGGCCTTAATTAACAAAAGGAACTTGTTACTTAGCACTTTTATGAGAATAATCAGTCCTCAATTCACCAGAATGTCTAATTTCTTCCTTACCACAGCTCTGGGAAACTGAACCTGCTCTGCCGTGAATGAAAGGCGACCGGCTCATGGTGAACTCTGCACTTTCAGACTCTGGGGAGACTGACTGCCTAAGACGGGGGAGCTTTCCAGAGCAGGACCAGGACTCCCACAGACCCAGGGCCAATGGGAAGGGAAGACAACACACAGAGAAACCTGCTAAATAGGAAGTTGGCTCACGTTCCCGAGTGCTGTCACAGGCTTGCTGGGAAGCAAGTCTGCCCCTGGTCAAGGTCCAGCTCCTGCCGGCCGGCCGGCCGGAAGAGGCCAGCTGAGGACTCAAGTCCCTCCTTCCCCTCGCCTGGCTCCCTCTCTCCTGCCCATCCCAGCTCCTAGGATAAGCTTTCCTGCCAACGCCAACCACGGAGTCTTCCCAGCCCCCAGGGCCTTCTCTCTCCCATTCCGTTCATTCCTTCTCTGTACACTTCGTACTCATTCCCAGTTACCTGTTTCCCACCCTAGACTGTAATCTCGTGGTCTTTCCCCATGGCCAAGACATCTCCAGCACTTAATACAGTGTTTGGCCCAAACAGAGGCTCGATGAAAATCGATAGGGTCTATGAATGAATAAAGGGTGAGTGAAAGAACAAACAAATCAGGCCTTAAAAGAGCGTTAGGATTTAAAATTAGAGAATAATTTGTAAAGCATCTTTGACTTTATGTTGTTAGAGAAATGGGTAAAATGAAGGCCTCCCTGTTTAATCCAGCAAAACCAACGCAGCAGCTGCTGCAAAGACACCCCCCTGCCCCCAAGAGAAAGAGCCAATGACATCAGCTTCTCTGGTCACCAAGGGCTTCGCCTCACTTGGGTCTTGGGAGTACACACTGACGTCTCGGCACCCTCAGCTCCTCTAGGACAGGGTGTTTATTAATGGTTTCACGGTGGGGCTGGCAAACTTTCTGTGAAAGACCAAAAAAATAAAACTACTGCTGGCTTCGGGGGCCATGTGGTCTCCCTTCTAACTACTCCCTTCTGCTGTTAGAGGGTGAAAGCAGCCATAGGCTCTCCCTAAAGGAATGGGTATCCTGTGATTCAATAAAACTTTATAAAAACAGATGGGAGGGCCAGATTTGAGCCGCCAGCCACACGTGGCCCACCCTGGACTCTTTCACACACAGTTCCACACTCACTAAACTGTCAGATGGCACCCCTCTGGGTGAAGAGGACAGGAGACGTTCCCAACGGGCCACCTACAAATTCAGAGCCAGCACCCCGGCCACTGCTTTACCAGAACCACAAATAAGAGTATTAATCCAATTCCTGAAGAGAGAGGCCGGAGTGAAAAAAGGCATTACCATATTAAGAGAAAAACAGAGCCAAAGAATTTCCTTCAATCAACTAAGTTCTTGAACCGGGGCCAGAGAACACACACGAGGCCCTGGGCTGGATGGCGTGGGGAAGCGAGGCATTTTCACATTCCGGAGGGAATGCCATCCGAACAGGCGGGGGCCGGAGCCGCGTCCTCCGCGGCCCCTGGACAGAGCTGGACAGAGGAGCGGGGCAGCCTCCCTCCGCTGGCTGGGCTGACGCTGTCTAATGGAACATCGATCCCTGCCCTCTAAAAAGGGCAAAAATCAATACAGTAACGGAAACCTGGGAACACTCACAGGGTCTGTGGCACCTTTAGCAAATTTAATGGCAGCTCAGGGACAGAGGCGACCGAGACCAACACACGGGTGGAGGGCCGGTGGGGAAGGAACACAAGAGGACAAACACAACGAGAGGGGAGCCCTACCCCCACCCGGCGGCCCCCATCGGAGCTCCTGCCTCTGCCCCAGCAGCCAGCTCAGCCATAAAAGGACCCTCTGAAAACAAAGCCACCCCTGCCCTCTGGTCTCACTTTTCAGCCACTTCAAATAGGTCTGTAGGTGGCACCTGGCCCAAAAAGCGGCTAGGGATGGACACAGGCCTGGGGCTGAGGGAAGAAACCTGCCTCCAGGGCTCCACAGGCCGCTTCCCAACAGTCCCCAGCTGCTGGCGTCAGGGAAACATGCCACAGAGCTCAGCACTTGACTCCTCCTTGGGTTACGAAGGCCTCCCACAAGGCCAGCTGTCACCCAAACCCCAGGCAGCCCTTGGCCGGGAAGTGGGGAGGAGCACGCGGGGCTGGGGAGGCGGGGTGCAACCCACCAGGTGCCCCATCACCCCATTGCAGAACAGCACCAGCCCAGGCGCCTCCCGGCCCTGCACCCACAGAGCCGGGGCGCCGCTGCCTTCTGGCCAGAGAGCTGATGACATTCACAGTTGGGACGCGGCACACTCGGGCCACCTGTCACCTGGCCAGTGTGTCCCTCACTCTGGCAGAGAAGAGGAACTTAAATCATCCAATAAATAGAGCAACTGTAAGTTACGATAAGGAGTTGAGGAGGGATGAATGGTGCAGTGGGATCGTCTCAAGGGTTTTGTGTCCCCAGAGTGACATGGAGGTGGGGAGGTGATAGAGGCGGGTGATAGAGCAGAGTGGGGGGCGGGTGGGGGCACCCCCATGAGTCCAGACCTGTAGGAGTTAAGGCCTCTTTGTCAGTAAGGCAGCGGGAACTGTGTAAAGGGTCGTGTACAGACAGACAGGACATGATCCCAGTGTTGCAATCTTCCAGGAGTGGGGCGTCGGGGGTGTGCTTTTCTCCTGCGTGCCTGCGAGTCAACACAGCTGGGAAAACAGCTGCGACACAAGCCACATTTTCCCCTCTTACCTTCTTCAACACAGTCGCAGCTTTTCTGCCTCGCACCCTGGCCTAAAGCAAGCCAAGGGCTCTCTCACCTCCCTCCCTCCTTCCCGGGATCTCCCTCTCCCAACCACCCGGGGGGAAACATGGCACAGGCACAACGCTACCTCTTCGGGAATAAATTTCAAACGTTCTGCACACACGGCCCGTGTCTTGTTCAACACGCTTGGAAACGGTTTGCCTCTGAAGCTGAACTAGTTTGCCCTCAAAGCTGCTTCCTATTAAAATGTTTGCATGAGCACTGTCCCTGCAGCAGGCTCTCCCACTTGGGGCAGATGCTGGCTCAGCGCGGCCCCACCCAAGGAAAGGGGGCGCCACACCCCGGGACAGAGGGGAGGCTGGCGCGGGGACACCTCCTCCTCCGGCTTTGGCGTGGCGGGGCGGGCCAGCCGGGCCTGCTGGCTC
Organism: Noctilio leporinus; assembly: GCA_004026585.1. Lineage (NCBI taxonomy): Eukaryota > Metazoa > Chordata > Mammalia > Chiroptera > Noctilionidae > Noctilio > Noctilio leporinus. Next base: position 11,855 of record PVIW01007079.1, on the reverse strand, counting down.
GGTGAACCCCCTTTCCACGGTTCTCCCCGCTCCGGGCTCAGCAAGGCTAGCGGGAGCACACGTGTCCGCTCGGCAGGGAGAAGCCAAAAGAAGAGTTAGCTACTTGGTCGCAGGCCCAGCGTGTCGCTGGCAACCTCAAGCCCCTTCGGGTTTACTGCAGATGTGAGGGGAGCTCCAAGAAGGGAAGGAAAAGTAGGCAATTCGGGCTGAGAAAGGGCCGGAACTCGGACGGCGCCGGGGGTCTCGGCAGCGGGGGCTATGTCACCCGTGCCCATGTGGTGTTTGGGTGGGTGACAGCTCACTGCAACTCCAAAGGGAGGGTCGGCTTGGTCTACTGGGTGATGGGCACCAACCTGGTGGTCCCACCTATGAGGGAGAAGCAGACCCCAAAGGAAAGGCTGGCCACTGTCCCCAGAAGGGTGGCTGATGGCAAGTGGCAATGACAACAGATGTCCAGGGTAATTTCCATTCACGGAAAGTGGTCAGATGCCCATTCAAGTAACGGGAACCCCTCAAGTGAAATCACAGTGCTGGAGGGAAGAAACATGCCCAGAGTAGGAGCCACCAAGGTGGTCACTGGGCTGTCACAAGGGTTCACTGGGTCATTTCAAAATAGCCCTGGGCCATGGCCTCGTGGAACCACGTTCAACCGTCCAGCCCAACTTCTGCTGGTTCTGTTCTGCCTCCTCTGGGTTTTCCTACGCGGTTTCTTCTTTTCTGTTGTTTCTGAGAGCGACACACATGAGGCAAGTCCCCCCCCACCCCACCCATCAGTAAATCATGTCTTTGCTGAGGTGAGAGAGGCCTCAACATCTGACCACGGAAGCCGAGCGAAAGGGCTGGAAGAGGCAGTCGCATTGTCCCCGGTTTCAACTGCTATCAGCAAAAAGGAGAGCCGGTTAGTCAGTGGAAACCGGTCTCTCATGTGGGTGTTTGCAATGGAATAGCAGCCTTTCATTTCCGACTCCACTTTGAAAAGCCACATGAGTTCACCTTTCCATGGTCAAGCCCCTTTTCTCAGGCCGGAAACACCCCCCAAATAGCACATTGCGGGGGGAAGGATGAGCCTCCCCGGGGCAGCAGGAGCGGGTCAGGCTCCGTGTGCCAGACTGACTGCCCTCGCGTGTCCTGCCTGGGCCTGCCAGGGGTGACATGGCCACACGCTCCACCTCAGCTCAGCGTCTGAAAAGCGTATCCCCCACCCGGGCTGTCGTGGGGTCCACACCCACACAGCACCCAGGCCAGCGCCCTGACCACTGGCCGCGTCCCAGGGTTCAGTGGAGGTGGAAAGTCCTGGTGTGAGGCCACAGGATATGCTGTTCTGACCCGCCTCCTTCCGGTGAGACGACCACATCCTGGACCCCTTTCCAGCAGTGTCCCTAAATAGGGGTGCGCCAGCCTTCCCATGGGCTATTTAAAATCCAGCCGTCCCATCACACCAAGAAGCCAGGCTGCACCCTTCCACACCCCGCCACGGGCTCGGGCAACTGGGGAACAGCCGCCTGGCTGACCTAGAAGGCTGTCACTTCACCGCAGCATAGCTGTGTGGCCTTGGGCAGGTTACTGAAGCTTTCTGAGCCTCCTGTTCCTTCCTCTAGCAAATGGGGATCATAAATGACCTTGCAGTTGGGATGAAAGTTACAACTGATGGCAGAGCCTGGCCCCCCGGTCATTGGCGCTTATCAAATACAAGTTACGGTGAGTGCATGGTGACCAATAAACACACTTTGAAAGATCAGTTGTCACTGGCCAGTCCACAGTAACCTCACAGAAAACACCGACAACTGCAACCTGGCTAAAGGCCAGTTAATGACGCTGGGCACAGAGCCTGTTTCGGCCTGGGCAAGACCGCACGGGTCTGACCCCACAGCCCGCATCCAGAGAGCTGGGAAAGGACACACCACCACCACCACCCTCACCATGTCCCTGTCTGCGAATCTTTTCCTGGAAGGGAACAAAAATCCATCTACCCTGCATCTTCCTTACTGAGAAAGTCTGGAAAATGCCAAGGTCAGGAAGAAACCAGAAAAACGCACCTCGCTGTGTGCATGTCACACAGCCTGACAACCCACCATCAACCTGCCCCCAAGCAGGCATTTCTGATGTCTGACAAGAACTGGATTTAAGTTCAGGTGTAAAGATTTTGCTGAATGCACCAACGGAGCAAAAATGACTGCAAGGAGAATAGCTAAGTAGAAAGCCAACCATTCTAGAATACCACATTTCCCAAATGGAGTTCACTAGGTTTCAGTGGTGGGAAAAAAAGAAAAACCAAGGCCCTAGCTGGTGGCTCAGTGGATAAGGCGCCGGCCTGCGAACCCAAAAGTCACTGGTTCGATTCCCAGCCAGGGCACATAACCAGGTTGCAAGCCAGGTCTCCAGCCAGGTCCGTAGCTGGAGGCAGGTGAAAGGCAACCATACATTGATGTCTCTCTCCCTCTCTGCCTTTCCCTCTCTCTAAAAAATAATTAATAAAACCTTTTTAAAAAAAGGAAAACCAAATGTTCAGTGTTCAGATCCCCGGACTGTGGCAGACATACCACAGGCCCATTAGCATATTAAAAGCTCTGGGAAGTTCTGTAAGGAAGAAACTCCCTTGCTTTGTTTTCATTCAAGGTTCCCCAAGTTTCTCTAAGAACAGAGTCGGAGTCGTGTTTTAAAACATGCGTAGTATCCCTGCAAAAACCCCATTTGGGAGACCCGGCTTGTCTTCAAACCTAGAATGCATGAATCTGTAACAACAGCTGCTTCAGAATGCGAGACTTAATTTCCTCTGCTTGCCTACAATTTCTTTATAAACCTGTGGCTTTCCTTTGTAAAAATGTACATTATTTTAAAAACTCTCTGGCCTTAGAGCCTGCTTATGACTGGCGCCTCCATGAGCCCCCATGAGCCCCACCCCCACCCCCAGCCACACTGAGCATCTCCCACATGCTGTCCCTCGGCCCAGATTCGGCTGGTTCAGTCCGGGGGCAGTGCTGTCACCGGGGGCGAGACCTCTCCAGGCTTTGGCAAGTTCTGGCCAGCGCACCTGAGGATTCGGTGCTGCTCCAGGGAACACACTTACCTTGTGGTCAATTTTGATTAGGGCGATGTCCGCCTTCTCATCCACATCCTTGATTTTGGCTTCGTAGATGGCACCATTCTTCAGCTCCACTTTGACCCTATGCTTGTTGGTCACCACATGGGCATTTGTCACAATCAGTCCATCTTCGGACACAATAAACCCGGAACCACTGGCTACCGGCACTTCCCTCTTAGAAAAAGGAAGCCTAAAACCCAAAAGAGCAACCAGTTAACCTGAAACACCTGGAAATCCACTCTTCCCCGCACTGATGAACGGGTTCTCCCATAGCAATACGCATCTAGCCCTGGTCTTTGCACGTTAGGGGTGTGTTTCACATTAGCAATGGGAACACTAGGCCGACTTTTACATGCATCAAAAACAACTCCAAACCCTGGCTGGTCGCACAGTGGACAAGGTGCCGGCCTGCGAACCCAAAGGTCGCTGGTTCGATTCCCCAGCCAGGGCACATAACCAGGTTGCAAACCAGGTCTCCAGTCAGATCTGTGGCTGAAGGCAGGTAAAAGGCAACCATACATTGATGTTTCTCTCCCTTCCCCTCTCTCTGGAAATAATAATAAATAAAATCTTTCTTTAAAAAAAAAAAACAACAACAACAACTCCAAAAGGAAAAAAAAAAATTCCACTTAGAAAACCTTCTACGGGAATCTCTTCAGAGCCAGAGGCTCCACAAACATGTGGAAGGGTCAAGAATGTAGATTTGAATAGCCAAACAGGAAGAGATCTTAAAGTATAAACCCTTCTCTTCCCCTGGGAAGAAATTCAGGGACTCCGACGCTTTAAAGTGGCTCAACAGTAACTCCGATGGTTTGCTAGGGGTGGCATGGCTGGAGAAGGAGGAAGACCATGTTTACTTGCGAAACAACTCGATGTGAACCACAGCAGGCGCGATCTTCTCCACCACATCAGCGATGAAGTTGTATCTATGGCGTAAGCTGTTAGGGTCTTCCTGCCCTGGGAACAAAAGCAAAGAGAAGAGGCTTAACAACCCTGTTCTCTGTGCTGTGGTCACCGGGAGAAAGGTACAGATTAGGGGGTGTCCGAGGTGTTTGGAAACATGTGGAGCGGGGTGAGGACAAGGTCCCACACTTGGGTTCAGTGGCCCAGGTCCTTGGGTTCTCAAGGAAACCCCCACTCAGATAAGACAGCAACACCTGTCCAAGGTGACCTCTCGGCCTGGCTTGCTTTCTTCAGTAACTTCAATGGGAAAATGTTGAGCTGGAGGCACCAATGCCTGGACCTTCTACCAGTTATTCCAAACTGGTCACCCCAGGGTCACCTTGACATGGCACCCCTTTCACCAAGCGACCTTACCCAACTCCCCCAGCAGCACAAACAGGCAGCCCTTCTCAGCATGCTGCCGCCATCCAGGGGAGGGCTGGGTTGCTTTTGATGGGATCCCCATCAGATAGTATGGACTTAAACGCTATTGTGAAAAAGCATTAAAAGGCACGGATCCCGCCGCTACCACAAGGCCAAGGGCCTTGTCCCCAGAGCAGGTTTCCACCACACCTTAACCATTCATTCCAACCCCAGACTTCTTAGGCCAAAAGACACAAGAGGTGTCTTGATACTGTTGGGGAAAGGAGAGAGGAAAATCAAATGGTCATAATCTTCTATATAAAAATACACACTATAGCCCTTGCTGGTGGCACAGTGGATAAGGCCCTGGTTTGCGAACCCAGAGGTTGCCTGGCCTGCTGTGCCAGCTGAGCGCTCCCACATCTACACTCATATGCCCACCTACACACATGCCTGCCTCCCTGTGGGGGTGCAGCCATTCCCCAGGCTAGGCCGTCAGTGACAGCTGTGACTCTCACATCCTCTGTGGCTCAGAGCTGCACAGCCACCAGCCTCCCATGGGCGCCCCAGCATCCGCAGAGACTGCTTCCTTGGTCCCTGACATGGCTGTGTGTCCACACCCGGGACCTCAGTGACCCAACTCAATAGCATGGGGACAGAGATGTCTCGGGGACCAGCCTGCTTCCACCTGGGACAGAGGGACCTCAATGAACAAAGGCCCCCATCTGTCCTGGTCACCAGACTCTGAGCAGCTGGATTTCAGGGCTGGAATCTGCTCTCTTTCTGCAGAAAGTTTCTACGGTGCAAAACAATCTCCGCAACATAAACTAATTCAGCGAAGTCATGGTAGCATCACTTTATTCGTTTGTTTCCAACCCTTTCACATGCTGCCTTCGTTTTCTTTTTCCCTTCTTCCTGGGGAATTGGAAAAATTAGACATTGTTCCCGTATTACATTGAGGAAAACCAAGGCTCACAGACGCTCCATTTTCTTAACAGAGGGTATAAATTACAGGAAAATCTGAGCAAGTCCACAATTTTTAAATTTAGCCTGGCCCCTATGCATCTGTTATCCTAGGTTGCCAGGTAGTTGTGGTTAACTGGTGCGTCGCCCCCGATCTTCAGTGGGAGACACGAGGAAGGGAAGAGAAACATCCCTTCCCACCCCAGGACCTGGGGGGCATCCCAGACACAGCTGTAAGCCCTCCGGGCTTCCTCACCCCGCGTCCGAGGAAAGGCCAAAGCAGGATCAACTCCAACCGGACCAGGGACCCACAGGGAAGCTCAGAGCGAGACCCTCCTGAGAAGAACAACGACTCAAGTCTAGTCACTGAGAACTATGAAGTCACTTCCTCTTTCTGACTTCCAAGTAAGCGTGAGAAAATCTGCCCCCATCAGGAGTGAATAGAAACATGGATTTTCCCAGCTGAAATGAGAACTAGCTGCTTTCTCACACAGACCAGAGAAAGTGGCTCCAGGGCCTGTCCACCCTGGGAAGCAACCTGGGAGAGCAGGGAGGACAGGGGACCTGGACACTAGGAGGCTGGGGTTCCATCCTCTGTCTGCCAGGTGGCCTTCATTTCCCCGTCTGTAAAATGGGGCCACGTGCCTCTGGAATGAGCTGTGTGATCTATTCCAGCTCCAACACTCTTTGATCCAATCTCTCTTCCTCTTACCCCAACACACCAGAGCAGGACAAGAGCTTGTGGGATTGGAGATTGGGCACAGGACTCCCCACATTCTGCAGACGAACAAACAGAAAGGAGCAGCAGCTGGAGCCCAGACCACACGGAAAAGCCCGAATGATAAGCCTCGGTCGTGCGGCTTCGCTGGAAAAGCAGCCCATGACCACCACTCCCACCCCTCGGGGGGCTGGAGTCCTGGGGCAAGTCAGCCGCAGCGGAGCATCATCAGCCAATTGTTCACAGATGGGCAAACTCCCAAACCAAAAAGGAATTGCTTGTCTTCTCCAAACTCCCAAACCAAAAAGGAATTGCTTGTCTTCTCCAAATGCAATGTCAGCATCTTGAGAACAGCTTGGCTCAGGGTTAGAGTTCTGCTCCAGGACCTTGAACAGCTGTTTGTCAAACTAGAGAGGAAGTGGCTGCTATCCCGTGCCCTTGAGAAACCCTGGCGACCCCACAGCTCTGATCGCTCCTGCCCATCAACCGTCTTCCTGCCAGAGGGGTCAGCCTGGGTGAAGAATCCCGAGGGATGATCCCGGGCTGCGCTGTCACACCCACTCTCTGCAGGACGCAGAAGATGGAGGGCTGGGGCACCCGGGCCACTCAGCCTGGGGTGAAAGGGCCAGGGCACAAGCTCTGGTCTCAGAACACCGCACTTGCCTGCTTTGTGACCTCAGGTACATCGGCCAAGTGCTTCACATAAGGTGGAATGATGACACCTCCCTCACTGTTTTGAAGGCTGTTTTTATGAGCTACTGCGCAGAAAGAGCTTGGCCGAGTCATCCATGCAGTTAAAAATATATACGTTTCTAACGAGTGGGTCAAGGTGCTGACCCGTGGGCAGCTCTGGGCAGATGTGAGCACCACCCCCTCAGGGGCACAGCAGAAAAGGGCGAAGACGAAGGTGGCCCAAGAATCTCTCCCCACCTTGGCCAGGCATGCAGACCCTGGCGGCTCCTCGGGACAGGGCCCTCTAGGCCCTCTGGGCCCTCCGCACAGAGGCAGAGAGCAAGGGGAAGCGCGAGGCAGCAGTTTTCCTGGTTTGACGGGTCCCTCTGCTCCCCAGCTTGTGAGACAGCCCCGCAGCCTGTGCCGAAGGAGACGTGGAGCCGGGTGAGACGGGCAGCCCCAACTGCAACCAGCCTGCCCCAGCAGACGATGACGCGTGCTCCCCTATGAAGTGAGAGGCCGTTTCCTTGGGCCAGAACTGATGCAGTAGAGGGACCGCGGAGGAGGCCTCCAGCAGGGCCATGGTTGCACAGACGGCTGGAACGGGCGAGTGCTGGGTAATGGATGGCCTGCCGTTCGCAGGGAGCTGGCCATTCAGAACTCAGAAGCATAAAAGTAAGGCATTTTCTACATACCTGGTTAACGAAAAAAAATGGAAAAGAAAGGAAAAAAAAATGACTGATGTTGGAAATCTAAGAGAGAGCATCATTACAGATCCTACAGGTATAGACAGTCTGATGACTATCATGAACAGATTTACGCACATAAATTCTACAGCTGAGATAAAATGGACACGATTTCTTTAAAAGACAGAACTTAGCAGAGCTCGCTCAAGAAAATACAGATGTTCTGAATAATCCTGTACCTACCAAAAAAATTGTATTTAAGTTTAAAACCTTCTCACAGAGAAAATCTCAGGCCCAAATGGCTTCATTGGTGAATTCTACCAAACATTTAAGAAAAAAATAAAACACTTCACAATGTTTTCCCAAAAACAGAAGGGAGGAACACTGCCCAACATACAGGAACTCAGTATTACCCTAATACAAAAACCAAACAAAAAACATAAGAAAACTATACATGTAGACTAATACCCAGTATAAACATAGACTAAACATCCTTAAGATTTTTAGCAAACAAAATTGAGCAATATAATAAAAAGAATAATATATCATGACCAGGTAGGGTTTATCTCAGGAAAAGATAAATAAGGTTGGTTTAACATTTGAAGACCAAACAATGTCATTCACAATATTCACAGACTGTGGCAAAGTAGGTTTACAGTTATGAATACAGGAACACACAATTTATTCTGGTATTATTATTTATTATTTTCCATATAGACTGTAAACCTACTTTTGTCATAGCCTGTACTAAAAAAGGAAATCCAAATGATCATCTCAACAGATGCTATATATGTTGCTATATGTGTACATATATATATTTACATATATATATACATATCTCTGACAAAATTGGAAATCAATTCATGATTTTAAAAACTTAGCAAACTAGGAATAAAAGATAATTTTCTCAGCCTGATAAAAGGGAGCAATAAAAATCCTAAAACTAATGTCATAGTTAATGGCGAAAGCCTCAATACTTCCCTTCTAACAATAGAAACAAAGCCCTGGCTGGTGGCACAGTGGATAAAGCGCTGGCCTGCGAACCCAAAAGTCACTGGTTCGATTCCCAGCTAGGACACATAACCAGGTTGCAAGCCAGGTCTCCAGCTAGGTCCGTAGCTGGAGGCAGGTGAAAGGCAACCATACATTGATGTTTCTCTCCCTTTCTTCCTCCCTCCCTGCCCTTCTCTCTAAAAATAATGAATAAAATACTTTTTTAAAAAACTGCTTTAGAAAGAAAGAAGGAACTTGTACCCTTTGCAACAACATGGATGGAACTGGAGAGTATTATGCTTAGTGAAATAAGCCACTCAGCGAAGGACAAATATCATATGATCTCACCCATTACAGGACAATAATGAACAAAACTAACAACAAGCAAAACAGAACCAAATATATGAATACAGTGAATAGGCCTTCAGTGGTCAGGGGGAAGGGAGTTGGGGGGAGGGGGGAGGCAGAGGCAGGGAAGGGGAGCAGCTTAAACAAGAACCTAGTATAAAGGAACTATGGACATGGACAACAGGTGGGACTGACTTTGAGGGAGATGGGTGGGTGGGGAGGGGAACGGAGAGGAGCAAAAAGAGGATGGATGTAATATAACAACAATAAAAAAAACTGCTTTAAAAAAATTAAAGGCATAGAAATTGGAAAGCAGACTATAAAACTTGTCTTTATTTGCCATTAACATGAGGGACCATATAGAAAAAGCTTAGGAATATATAAATATACTACCTAGAATGAGTTTATCAATGCCACAGGAAAACAGGTCAATACACAGAATCAATTGCATTTCTATGTACTAGTAATATAAAAATTGAAAACTGAAAATGTTTAAATATCACTTATAATAGCATCAAAATATTAAATAGTTATGCAAATAGTTATCATAATATGTACAAGACCTATACACTGAAAGCTACAAAGCACTGTTGAAATAAATTAAAGAAGACATAAAAAACCCGAGCAATACCATATTCACAGGTCAGAAGTCTCTCTGTTATAAAGCTATGGTCTTCCAAAATTGACAGATTCAATATACTCCCAATGAAAATCCCAACAGTTTTTATAGAAATTGGTTAGCTATTTCTAAAATGTATGTGGAAAGCAAAGAACCTAGAATATCCAAAAACATTTCTCAGAAAGAGAAAACTAAATAACATACTACGTGATTTTATTTTCAACAGAGAAAGTCTAAATAACTAGGGTTAATCAAATAATGAGTCACAGTATTTAGACAGAGCTTTCCACTTACCCAACAAATATTTATCATTACTGGTTTTAAACACAACAAATGACCCATTAAGAGTAGCCAACATTTCTTATGATTTTATGAGTTTTTAAATTGGCAGGATTCCACCAATAATAATAAATGATTCACTTTTCCGCTTAATAAACTACTAGCCCAGCACACAGCTCCACCAGCTTCCTTGGACCCCATCATCCCTGAAGTTTGATGGATATATTTTTTAAAGATTTTATTTATTCATTTTTTATTTTATTGTTGTTGTATTACATCCACCCTCTTTTTGCTCCCCTCTGTCCCCTTCCCCATCCACCCATTCCCCCCAAAGTCAATCCCACCTGTCCATGTCCATAGTTCCTTTATACTAGGTTCTTGTCTAAGCTGCTCCCCTTCCTTGCCTCTGCCTCCCCCCTCCCCCCAACCCCTTTCCCCCAAGCACTGAAGGCCTATTCACTGTGTTCATATATTTGGTTCTGTTTTGCTTGTTGTTAGTTTTGTTCATTATTGTCCTGTAATGGGTGCGAACATAAGCCAGTCAGTGAAGGACAAATATTTGTTATTTTTAGAGAGAGGGGAAAGGAGGGAGGCAGAGAGGGAGAGAAACATCAATGTATGGTTGCCTTTCACCTGCCTCCAGCTACAGACCTGGCTGGAGACCTGGCTTGCAACCTGGTTATGTGCCCTGGCTGGGAATCGAACCAGCGACTTTTGGGTTCGCAGGCCAGCACCTTATCCACTGTGCCACCAGCCAGGGCCAGATAAAATTTTTTAATGACTTTCAACAATTTCCTTATAGGAGGCAAGAAAGACAGACATGCAGGGTTGGTAAGTTTCCACAATTATCAAAATCAGAATCATAGACACTTCCATTCTCAAGTATTTCCCGAAAAGAACCAGGCCCTAAGTTAAGTACTCAACATACACGGTCGCACTGAAGAAAATCTGTTGCGGTGAAAATGAAAATCACAAGAGGGGACTTGAATCAAAGATTTGGCACAAAATTGGATGTGCACTTTAAGTAGATCACAATGTGTGCTTCTTTCATGCCTGAGGCATGAAGTTAGACGTGCAGGTGAAATTAGACGTGAGGCAGGAAGAAGAGAGAAGCCTGTCTTTATTATGGTCCTGATGCCTTGGTTCCCAAACTGCCCGGGGTCCTGCAGTGAGCTTACAGGAAAACGCAGGTTTCCTGGGGAAGTACAGTGACGCTCGATACCTCGGCCACTTGGAAGAACTAGCGCCAGAGTTCGTTCAGTTGCAAAATCAGGTCTCATTATAGTTCTTTCAATGATTCCGTACCATTGTGAATTCGGATTTCTGGTGGGCGCTGTGATGAAAGGTGTGTCCTGCCCACCAACAATGTTGAAGCGGACACGGGAGTGGCAGCTCCAATCTGATCTCAAGACCTGAGAGGCGGCCCGGCACCCAGCAGGCGCACCCATCTATCCCATTTGTGCGCCATTCTGTTTGTCAGATAATAAAATGAAGTAGCTTTAAGAAGTTGTTTTCAGCCCTGGCTGGTGGCACAGTGGATAAGGTGCCGGCCTGCGAACCCAAAGGTCGCTGGTTCGATTCCCCAGCCAGGGCACATAACCAGGTTGCAAGCCAGGTCTCCAGCCAGGTCCATGGCTGGAGGCAGGTGAAAAGCAACCATACATGGATGCTTCTCTCCTTCTCTGCCTCTTTCCCTTCCCCTCTCTCTGGAAATAATAAATAAAATCTTTAAAAAAAAAAAAGTTGTTTTCAGGTGACCACTATGAACTACTGTCTAAAGGACAAATACCTCATTAAGTTGTTGGGGCCTAATCACTTGATAAATGGAACTGGGGGGTACTTCTTTGGGCCTAGAAAACCGTGTGGCCGGGTCCCCCTCTGTCTGTCCCAGGACAGCCTCTCACAGGACTCCAAACATTCCACCCCCTTGCGGCCACACGCGCACCTTCTTCCTGCCTGGAATCACGCCAGCCAGCCGGAGAGTGAGAGTTCTCACTTTCTCTACTACCCTTTTTCTCTACTGATTCCTGCAAGCCTGCCTGGTGGGTGCAGCCTCCGGTCTACAGAAAGATGGAGAAACAGAGGCTCAGAGGAGCGGGGCGGGGAGGGGGTGCTAACCCTCTCTGCCCAGCTGTGAAACTGGAGCTCTCTGCTCTGCATCTGAGGCCTCCCTTCCAGGTCCCGACCTTC